>ML837180.1:36466-54816 GCA_009831015.1 Picea engelmannii | reverse complement strand
TGCCTCCGAAGTGAATCTCTGCAGAACTTCATAGTGCTTTGGTTGTCACACCAGATGACGATTGACCGATGAAACTAAATTCCCAACTCAGTGAGAAAATTTTGTAGCCACATAGCTTGAATGGTTATGTTAACTACCCCTCAGTACTCTGCCTCGGCTGAAGATAGAGAAATAACATCTTGCTTCTTACTCGACCAACAGATAGGCTCGGAACCAAGAATGAGTGAGTAACCATATGTGGAATGTGATCAATGTTATCGCCATCCCAGTCAGAATCAATGTACATGATGAGGCCCATTGTAGAGTATGTTGCATAGTGAATTCCAAAGGTGATGGTGCCTTGTACGTATCGAATGATACACTTTGCATCCTTCCAATGTAGCTCATGCAACTCCTGCATGAACCTAGGGACTGCTCCAACTGCATAGGAGAGGTTTGGTCTGGAGTGTGTGAGATACAAAAATCTCCCAACTCGATGTCTGTGCAATGTTTTTCCCACCAGTGCAGTGTCCCTGCCATCCTCAAGTATGACTCCTGATAGGAAATGATCCGGGGCAGACTTGCAATCTATCATGTGAAATATCTCAAGGAGATTTCATGCATACTTGGCTTGAGGCAGTTTGATGCCTGATACATCCTGACTGATCTTGAGTCCAAGAAAGAAATGTAGCAGACCCATGTCTATCATGAGAAACCCATCATGCAGAATCCTCTTGACTACAGTAATCGCTGAAGTCGAGCAATCGATGATCAACAAATCATCAACATACATAACTAGGAGTAGAAGTGAATCAGTCGTCCCGAGCATGTAAACATTTGGGTTTGAATTACAATGTAAAATTTTTTGTGACATCAGGTAGGAGTCCATCTTGGCATACCATGCCCTCTGGGCCTCCTTGAGGCCATAAAGGGATTTCTTCTGTCAACGGACCAAAGATGAATCCTGCACAAATCCCCAGGATGCTCCATATAGATCTCCTCAGAGAGATCACTGTGAAGAAATGCATTATTCACGTCCATCTGATGTAATCCACATCCCTTGGTTGCCACAATGGAAAGTGTCAAATGTATGGAATCCATATTCACTACTGAAGCGAAGGTATCATCATAGTCAATCTCGTGCACCTATTGAAATCCTTTGGAAACTAGCATGGATTTGTATCTACTAACTTGTCCATCCGCTGTGCTCTTGGTCTTGTAGACCCATCTGCACCTGACAAGTTTCCTTCCTCAAGGAAGGGGAACCAGATCCTGTAACACCCCTAGGTCGAGCCCCTGCTGAATTGTAATTATGTTTATAGGCTGGTGAGCCAATTGTTTATAAGTTGAAGACTTCTATGTTTATTAGGCTAGAGATCCTAATGCTTAATGCCATTAGCCTGATTTTTGTATATGTAAATGCACATATCATTAATAAAATTACACTGTTGCGTGTATACCAACCATAAAGAAAGAGTATGGGGAACGAAGCTCCATTAGGTAGGGTAAGGGAGGGGGCTAAGTGTCTAGGCCTAGGGGATGAGCTAGAGGGCTTACCTCTAAGGGAATAATGTTTTATTATTATTTCCTGAAGGCTAAGGTGGACATGATAAGTGTTGTCCTAAGTTCTTGGGAAAGGGAACAAGTGCTAAGTGGAACTCATGCGGCTTCAGGAAGACATGTGTCAACTTGGGCGCATACAATTTATAGAAGGGAAAGCTAGATCGTTGGGGGTTCACTTCCCATTATGACATTTCTCCCCATTCTTGCGTCGGGATGAGTCTCAAGTTTCTTCACGACCCTTACGATTCTCTGGAAGTTTGTCATCCTTCCCAATTCATCTAGGGATTCATGATCGCACATGTACCTTGCCTGAGTCGTGTTGTGCTTTAACAGTTTGATGTTGTTGCCATCACCTGAGCTATACAGAGCCTTGATGTTGTCATCACCCTTACTAAAGTTGACTTAGAATATGGAGTGAAGAACCAGGTTGTCAGGAATGTGGTTTGAAGAGGTGGTTTTTCAGGCCCATGGATTGAAGAAACAGGTTGTCAGGCCTGCAAGAAACTCTCTCCAGGTGAGAGAGGTAGTTGGGGAAGTAGTTTTTCCAGAGGGACCCAAAATACAGCTATAGTGTTCAAAGAATTCATGTTCGGTCTGTTGTTGAAGCCCTGGAAGGGAAGTGGGGCAGCCGAAGGACTGTTGAGTAGAGAAGGGGCACACTTCCTGAGGTGGGACAGACATGTGGGGAATGATAGGTAGTGGGTTGTTAGTGTGAGCTGGCCCTGGGAGATAATCCTTCCTGTTGACCTGTGCAAATTTCCTATTGCCCTTTCCAAGCCTAGGAATCCCTTGCCCAATGGAGTTTAGTCCCAGCTCGGGGGTAACCCACTGCTGAGCGTGATGAGCAGCGTGGTCTAAGACAGGGAGGTTCATGGAAGGTCTTCACACAGTTTGGTGGTCATCTATTGAAAGATAAGTGCCAAATATCTGTTAATTGTATATTGTGTAATTGTACATGTGTTATAACTTGATGAATAATGCCTGGATATATAAGCTATGATATGTGTGTAGGCTTACTGTTATTTCCGCATTGATCTGTTTATGGTTAGAATATGTTGTCTGTATGCATATATTCTCAATATGTTTTAATGATTATTTCCGCATGAATAAGTGGCATGAATAGAATGTTGTAACTGTTAATTGTGTTAGATATGCATGCATATAAATTTACAAAATGGTATCAGAGCATAAAGGTTATTCGGTGGCATGGTCTGGCATGTTAGGTTGATGGTCGGGGATGTCATGATTTGGTATCAAAACTAAGTTAAACATCCAAGGAGTGGCGTTTCCCGGCCTGTTGGTGGCTGTGGACTTTACAAAATGGTATCAGAGCCATGGTTTCAACACTAATCCTGGATGGGCCATGTTAGTGGAAGCTGAATCAAAAGTGTCGGAAAAGAATTGTTGTTGAAATGGACAAAAATCAAGTTTAGAGCCCATGGTTTCTACCCGGAACCTGGATGGGCCACGAACGAGAAATTCGGTGTAGAAATTCCAGAGAATTTTGAGGTACAAAGTGCTAGAAGGGTGTTGAAAGAATACTTGGACAATGTTCAGAAACACAGGAGGTGTAACAAGTTTAAGAAATGGCCACAGAGAAAGAAATCACAACATTCGTGGTGTTGGGCTATTAGATCTGGGCAAGAGCAAGATAAGCCTTCATATCAATGAAGATTAAGTCATGACCGTCAGATCTCATTAAAGGGAGAGTGACGATGGGGAACCATTGCATAAATCAAAAAGTAAATTAAAGTGAGAGTAAGTTGAGACTCTGCAATCCCTCAGGATCGTTTATCTTTCTAGATCAAAAAATCAACAGTGGATATCGATCCCACTACGAGCAAGCATCTTCGCATTGCGGAAATAGGGAAGGAAATTAAAGTGAGAGTAAGTTGAGACTCCACAGTCCCTCAGGATCGTTGATCTTTCTAGATCAAAATATCAATGGTGGATATCGATCCCACTACGGGCGAGCATCTTTGCATTGTAGAGATCAGAAAGGAAATTAAAGCATGAGCAAGTTGAGTTTCCGCAATCACTCCTAGACATTGATCTTCACGGTTCCTTAAAGCACGACTGGAGATCTTTCAAAGTGAGATAAGAACCCAAATGTTAAGTCGAGGTCATAACTATCGATCATCTATAGAGAAGACAGAGTGAACTTCATGTATTTCGTGTCCATCAATCCAAGAAAGGAACACGTGTCGACAAGTTAGCTTGTTTGAGAATACGACATTCAGGAGAAATGGAGGGTGTTGATGCACAAAATCCTGAAGTCCCGAAGTCTGGAGTTAATGTTGACCATTCATCGCAAGAGACACGTGTCAGAAGATCAACTTGTTTGAGAGTTCGACGTTCGAGAGAAACGGGGTATGCTAAGGTGAAATCTCCAGAAGCTCGAAGTCCTGGAGTGACGTGGCCTGCTGACGTCACTAGGGATGACATGGACACATGGGATGTGTGCCACGTGTCAGTGAGTTAAGAACATTGGTAAGATGGAAATGCATTTAGAACATGACATAGGTCACCTTCGTGATTGGACCATGTGTTGGCTTCGTGTGTCCTGCGAAGTGACGCTCTTGGTGGTGGCACAAGGTAGTTAAGAGTGACGAATAAGTTAGCTGGATCGGGCCTGCATTAACTTTGCTCACAATCTATCAATATCGAGGGCCAGGAGGCATTGCGGAGATTGAAGTTGCACGGAAGATAATTTTACAATGCGGTCCCACAATCCAAACCACGGTTTCCCATAAGGGGTACGTGTCAGTGTGGGGACAACTGCAGAATGATCAGTGGGTTACTCCAAAACCACCAACCCATGTCCCCACAATTTGAAAAGTACTAAAGTTGATGCAACATTTTCGAAAATTATTAGTTCGAGCATAGAGACCATGGGCCCCAGTGGTCGTGTGGTGCCAGATCGTGAAGTCTGGAGACTTGGCACTCCAGAATAAATGGTGCATGAAGGAATGTGGACCGTAGATCCATCATTTTTTGCACGTTCTATAGTTTGTTGTTCTGTGATGTCGCGACGTGTAGAAACAGGGAAACCTCCGAAGCCTGGAGCTCGAAGTTTCAAGGCTTCGGATAAACACCCAAATCATAAGCGTTGGGTCACAACCATGGTCCCATGGGAACCAAGGGCCGAAGAAAAGGGGCTAGAACCCGAAATTTGTTGCAAAATAGAGCATGGCTTAGAGATAGAAGACTGAGGGGTTCTTGACCGATCAAGACCCACAAAAAATGGAATCTGATATTGTTTTTGTTGAATCAGATTGGTTTATTCTGGAAAATTATTAACGTCTATTAGCCTGACAAAATTTCGGTTGACTACACATTTTTCAGAGTAACGATTGTCATAACTGAACCGATTTGTTGCATAGTGCAAAGAAATGGGGAAGGCACATGGTGCTTATAGTTTGGAAAATGAAGTTAGAGGAATGTATGTCCATTTAGGAGTTGAAGGATCGAACTCCAATGGGCATGGAGAAGAGATAGATAAAGAAATAAACATGATGAAAATCATTGAAATGTTGTAGAAAGATGTCCAGAATCACTGAGTAGATAACAAAAAGCTCATGAAAGCCAGGGAGCAACAGGGAGAATTCAACATAAAGTTGATGCAAATCCTGGAAAGAATAGAAAATAAATTGGATAAGGAGAGTGGCTCAAGCAAATTAGGAAGTCACAGAAGAAAAAAAAAGTGACAACAAACATCACCAACACTCCCCGAGGCATTCCAATAAGAGAGCACACAACAACTCAAGTCTATCCACTATTAGGATGCATAAGAGGTATGGGGAGGATGAGCTACGAGGGGAAATGAACAAAATCAAACCTCCTATGTTTGATGGGGAGCAGAAGGATGAAGATGCAGAGACATGGTTGCTGGGCATGAGAAAGTGTTTTCAATTGCATAATTATACTTCTTGTGCAGAAGGGAGAATTTCCATCTATCAACTCGAAGGTAAGGCATCCATGTGGTGGGATCAACTTATGCAGGTGCAACACATTAAAGAGAAATATTTTACTTGGAGGGAATTCAAGAAGTATTTTGAAAATAAATACTTGAATAAGAGGTACTATGATAAAAAAATGAAAGAGTTCTTTGAACTCAAGATGGGAAGTATGTCCATTGATGAGTATGAAAGAAGGTTTTTAGAATTCATGAAGTATGTCTCTTTCATCAAGGATGAGACAATCAAGATTCAAAGGTATTTGAGTGGGTTTACACCATCCATCAATGAAAAAATACAATATGATGATCCCAAAGGGCGAGCTAAGAGCCTATATGATCAACAAAAATCAAGGCCAACTTTCCAAAAAACTTGGGAAGACAAGAAGAAATTCAAGATGGATCAGAGGAAGAAGGGAATTAAGCCACCATTCTTCAGAAATAATCCCCAGGGACAACCAACTTCTAGAGAACCCATAACGATTGAGACAGGTGGTCAAAGGCCAAGGCAACCACCTATTCAATGTTGGGGTTGTAAAGGTGATCATATGTTTAGAGATTGTCCTCACATAAGTTACAAAGTGAGAGTTGTTTACAATGTTCACTTTGTGAGAGTTGTTCACAAAGTGACAAAGTGAGAGCGGTTCATAGGATGAGTACACCCGAATTGAAGGAGTTGCAAATGAAGCTTGAATAAATTTTGAAGAAGGGGCATATACGCCCAAATGTGTCACCTTGGGGTGCCCCAATATTGTTTGTGAAGAAGAAAGATGGGACGTTGAGATTGTGCATCGACTTCACACAATTGAATAAAGTAACTATAAAGAACAAGTATCATATGCCAAGGATTGATGATCTTTTTGATCAATTGAAGGATGCAAAGATATTTTTCAAGATATATCTCAGGTCAGGATATCATCAGGTAAGGATTAAAGAGGAAGATATTAGCAAGACCGCCTTCAGGACAAGGTATGGTCATTATGAGTTCACAGTGGTGCCATTTGGGTTGTCAAATGCACCAGTTGTTTTCATGTGCTTAATGAATGGTGTTTTCTGAGAATATTTAGACAAGTTTGTCATTGTTTTTCTGGATGACATTCTTATATATTCCAAGTTGGAAGAAGAGAATGAGCATCATTTGAGGATGGTGCTACAATTTCTAAGAGAACATCCGTTGTATTCCAAATTGAGCAAGTGCTCATTTTATCAAAACATAATTCACTACTTGGGGCATATCATTACAAAGGATGGGATAGCAGTGGATCCTGAGAATATAGAAGCCATTAGAGAATGGTCAGCGCCAAAGAATGTGATAGAAGTTGGATCCTTCATGGGTCTAGATGGATACTACAGAAGGTTCATTGCAGGGTTTTCAAGAATAGCTCACCCCATCACTTCCTTGCAAAGGAAGGGGAAGAAGTTTCAATGGACAGAAGAATGTGAAAATAGTTTCCAACAATTGAAGGAGTTGTTAGTGCTCCAATTCTGAGGATCGTAGATCCAAATGAAGACTTCATTGTATGCACAAATACATGTAAAGAAGGATTGGGTGGAGTCCTCAGTCAAAATGGTTTTTTTGTATGTTATGAATCAAGGAAGTTGAAGGAGCATGAAAGGCTCTATGCCACTCATGATTTGGAGTTGGCAGCCATTGTGCATGCCTTGAAGAAGTGGAGGCACTACATCATGGGAAAGAGGTTTGAGCTGAGGACAAACCATAATGGTCTAAAGTATTTTTTTGATCAACCAACTCTAAATGCCAGGCAAAGCAGATGGTTAGAGTTTGTCGCTGAATATGACTTTGAAATAAAGCATATCAAGGGGAAATAGAACAAAGTGGTTGATGCACTCAGCAGAAGAGTGCATGATTTACATGCTAGAACCATTAGCATGTACCAGTCATATTTGAAAGAGGGATTTGTTGAGGTTGCAAAATCAGATTTGCAGTACATGGAAATGGTAACAAAATTGCAGCAAGGTACAATGCAACAGAAGGTTGAGGATTATGAATTTGGAATTGATGGAATCATCATGTATAGAAAAAAAGTTTATGTACCCAACTCTTTTGAATTGAGGAGTGCGATTTTAAAAGAGATGAATAATGTGCCTTATGTAGGACACCCAAGATATCATAAAACAATTTTAGCAGTCAAAAGACAATATTTTTGGCCAGGAATGAAGAGGGAGATTACTGATTTTATTGCAAAATTCTTGGAATGTCAAAGGGTCAAGGCTGAGCATAGACACCCCACTGAGTTAATAAAACCATTACCCATTCCTGAGTGGAAATGGGAAGTGGTGACAATGGATTTCATCATGGGATTTCCCAGAACGAACAAGCAACATGATGCAATCATGGTGGTGGTGGACAAGCTTACTAAAGATTCCCATTTCATTCCTATAAAGACTACTCATAAAGAAACTAATGTTGTTGATATTTATATGAAGGAAGTAGCACGCTTGCATGGCATACCCAAGAATTTTCACATCAAAGTTTACATCAAAGTTCTGAAAGGGGTTGTTCAAAGGGTTCATAATGAATTTTAACTTCAACACTGCTTATCGTCCTGAGTCTAATGGGAAGATAGAGAGGGTGAAACAAGTGATAGAAGATATGCTAATAATGTATGTGATGGAAAATCCATCTAAATGGGAATATTATCTACACTAGGTAGAATTTGCTTACAACAATGGGTATCAAGCATCACTAAAGATGATCCCATTTGAAGCACTTTATGACAGGAAGTGCAACACCCCAGTAAGCTAGGACAACCCAGCTGATATGGAAGTGGTTGGGTGAGAGTTTCTCAAGGAAATGGAAGAACAAATGCTAAAAACTAAGCAGAATTCGAAGGCTGCCTAAGATAGGCAGAAAAGTTATGCTAATAAGAACATAACTCACAGGTAATTTGGAGTAGGGCATCATATATTCCTGAGAGTGAAGGCCAACAGAAGCTCCCTAAAGTTGGGAAATTGTTCAAAGTTGGCAGCTCGATATTGTGGGCCGTTTGAAATCCTAGAGAGGATTGGCCCAATAGCATACAGGCTTGCATTACTTGCATGCATGTCTATACATAATGTATTTCATGTGTCATTGATTAAGAAATATGTACCTAATGCCAATCATGTTATTGATTGGAATTTGATTCGGGTGGAGCAGGAAAGTGCTTTTTAGGTGCATCCGGTGCGTATACTAGATTGAAAAAGAAAACATCTCTGGAATCGAGCCATAGGTCTTGTAAAAGTTCAGTGGACTTGGTACAATTATGAGGATGCAACATGGGAGTATGAATATGCCATGTGGCCAGAGTACCTGCATCGTTTTGAATATTTTGGAAATATTGTTGTTGTGTAAGTAAGTTGCACTGAGGATAGTGCAAAAATAAAGGGAGGGGATTGTAACACCCCAAGGTAGAGCCCCTACTGAATTGTAATTATATTTATAGGCTGGTGAGCCAAGTGTTTATAAGCTAAATAATTCTATGTTTATTAGGCCATAGAGCCTAGATGCTTAAGGCCATGAGCCTGATTTTTGTATATGTAAATGCAATATCATTAATAAAATCACACTGCTACGTGTAGACCGACCATGAAGAAAGAATATGGGGGACTAATCTCCACTGGGTAGGGTAAGGGAGGGGGATAAGTGTCTAGGCCTAGGGGATAAGCTAGAGGGGTTACCTCTAAGGGAATAATATTTTATTATTGTTTCCTAAAGGCTAAGGTGGAAATGATAAGTGTTGTCCTAAGTTCATGGGAAAGGGAACGAGTGCAAAGTGGAACTCATGCAGCTTCATGAAGACATGTGTTAACCTGGGTGCATGCAATTTATAGATGGGGAAGACTGCTCGTTGGGGGTTCGCTTCCCATTCTAGAGTTTCTCCCCATCCTTGTGTCGGGACGAGTCTCGAGTTTCCTCATGACCCTTACGATTCTCTGGAAGTCTGTCACCCTTCCTGATTCATCCAGGGATTCATGCTCACACTTGTACCTTGTGTGAGTTGTGTTGTGACTTAACGGTTTGTTGTTGCTACCATCACCTGAGCTATACTGAGCCTTAATGCTTCCATCACCCTTATTGGACTTGACTTAGAAGCTGGACTGAAGAAGTAGGTTTCCAGGCCTATGGTTTGAAGAGGCGGGTTGTCAGGCCCGTGGATTGAAGAAGCAGGTTGTCATGCATGCAAGAAACTCTCTCCAGGTGAGAGAGGTTGTCGGGGAAGTTATTTTTCCATAGGGAGACCAACTACACCTATAGTGCTAAGAGAATTCTTGTTCGATCTATTGTTGAAGCCCTAGAAGGGGAGTGGGGTAGCCGAAGGATTGTTGAACAGAGAAGGGGAACACTTCCTGGGGTGGGAAAAACATGTGGGGAATGAGAGGCTATAGGCTGTTAGTGCGAGATGACCTTAGGAAATAATCCTTCCTTTTGACCTATGTGACTTTCCTGTTTCCCTTGTCAAGCCTAGGAATCCCTTGCCCAATGGAGTTTAGTCCCAGCTCGGGGGTGAGCCACTACTGAGCGTGATGAGCAACATGGTCTAAGGCTGGGAGGTTCGTGGAAGGTATGAAAGTAGTTTGGTGGTCATCTATTGAAATATAAGTTCCAAATCTATGTTAATTGTATATTTTGTAATTGTACATGTGTTATAACTTGATGAGCAATGCCTGGATATATCAACTATGTTGTGTGTGTAGGATTACTGTTATTTTTGCATTCATGATATGGATTTTATGAGAAGAACGAAATGAATACAAATTATTAAAAGATGCTTAACAAATAATAACAAAGATATAGTAAAACTGGTTTTCTATTCAATAAGGAAATAAGCTGAAACTGTAAAATCCAGCGGAAAACAAGCTTGCTAGAATGGCGACAACTTATCTCTGAGAAGAGATGTGACGACTGTGCTCATTCGCAAGAATATGATTACAATGAGGCTCTAAAGGAATTTTTACATTAAATAGGAATTTCAAAACCCTATACATCCAAAAACCTAACCCTAGGATATGAAGCTCCAAAAGTCATGTGGGCCCCGTTTGGGTAAGTTAGTACATCAACTTCTCGGGGTCGTAACCTTTGCATATGATCTCTGTTTTAGGCGCACGATAGCCCGTTGGAAATACATCGTCAAGGAGATTCATTTTGGGGAATAAATCAAAGCCTTTGGATATCATTTAGAAGCTTGATCCAGAAAAACCTTCATTTAGGCCCTTAAAATGGCCTGGAAGTTAAAAACTGCTAAAAATAGTAAATTGCCAAAATTGCCAGAAAATTGTTTTGAGCGAGTTGGAAAGGTGGGTGGCCACCGATATCCACCTGGATCAATACTCCCTCCTTAGGAATAAATTGTATCCATTGCGTTGAGTTCCCCCATCAAATGAGGAAATTTCTGTTGAATTTGGCCCTGGGTGAGCCACTTGCCTTGGTGCAGGAGTTGCCCTGCTTTGTGTTATGAACATAAATATACATATAAAATAGATATTCATAACATAATAGTTAATTAATAAATAATAATTATTAATAATGAAAGGTCATGTCTCAAAGGACATGACTATTGGTTAAGGGAACCCTTGCGTGGGTATATAAACGAGTCCTCATTATCAATTGCAATCATCTTATCTGATCTTATCTTATCTATTCATATTTTATACATTATTCCTACATGGATTACTATGTTACATTTCAGCACATCGATAACATAAGGTAAGATGATTACAATTGAGAATGAGGGCTCATTTATATACCCACGCAGGGGTGCCCTTAACCTATAGTCATGTCCTTTGAGACATGACCTTTCATTATTAATAATTATTATTTATTAATTAATTATTATGTTATGAATATCTATTTTATATGTATATTTATGTTCATAACACTTAGACAACTCAATAAAGTTGGATCCTTTGTTGTAGAGTGCCCTTGATTTGTGTGTCCACAATTTGATCATTAGATCCTTGTTTCATGCAGTCAAGGTTGAGCTATGTTGGTGTCAACTTCTCTTCTATCTCTGAGGTGTCCAATAATGGTGCGAAATATGGCCGAAGGAGAGCCACGTTGAAGACTGGGTGCAAGCCAAGGAAAGGGGGAATGTTGAGATCAAAAACATTGTCACCCACAACCTTGGTGATGGTGTATGACCCATAATGGAGTGGGTGAAGTTTTCGATGGGGCCCTGTAAGGTGTTCTTTTTGCAAGTGCAACCAAACTTTGTCTCCCACCTGAAAATTATGTGGCACCTGATGTTGATCATGGCACTGCATGTACCTAGCATTACACTTTTGTAGAATATCCTGAACATGTTGGCAGATGTGTTGGATCCGCTCAATGAACTAGGTGTTTTTGTCAGCTTCTGGTGGAGCAGGGGACGAGTCAGCCAAGGTGGTCACCAGGGGTAGTGAAACATCCATGGGGCCCAATGGTTGGAATCCCAACCCCACCTAAAAGGGGCTATGGCTAATTGAGCTATGTAGGGATCGATTGTATCTATGCTGGACATAGGGAAGACTCTCATCCCATGTGCGGGGGTGTTTTGAATTGTAAATGAACATGATATGTAAGATCATCTGATTGAAAACCTCAGTTTGGCCATATGTCTGGGGGTGGAAGGCAGTCGATTTGGTGAGCTTAGTATCTAGTAGTGAACAAAGGCTCGACCAGAATGTGCTGAGGAACTGACTGTCACGGTTTGAGATACTGGTTTGTGGGATCCCAAAATGTACCCATACTCATTCAAAGAAGAGCTTGGCAATGGCTTCTGCTATGATGTTCTTCTTACAGGAAGCTAAAATTGCCATCTTGGAAAAGCGATCAACAACCACAAAACACAGTCATTTCTCCTCTTGGTGGATGAGAGGCCCGACATGTACTCCATTGAGATGGATTCCCACAACCTTTCAGGAGTAGGCAGAGGGGTGTACAGGCCTTGTTTCTTAGTGGTCATTTTGGAAATATCGCAGGCGGTGTAGGACCTGATATACTTTCCGACATCCTATCGAAGTTTTGGCCAGTAGAAATGTTTCTGTAGCACTGCCACTATCTTTGCGATGCCAAAGTGTCCTACCACCCAACTGTAGTGAGATTTCCAAATCAACTTCGCACGCTCTCTTGATGGAACACAGAGATGGCCCAGATGACACAACAACCCATATTGAATATGGAAATTAGAAACCACTAAGTTGGTGCCCAACATTTGGTAGGTGGAGGAGAAGTCAGGGTCTATCTCGTAGAGGTGGGACCATCCAGAGGTCTCGTGGCCACAAGAGTCTAGCATTGTGGTGAGTGTCGCGACTGAAGGTTGGCTGAGGAAATCAACAACTTGGTTGGTACTTCCTATTTTATACTTGATATTGAGGTGGAACTCTTGTAAGTATGTGGAACACTTCTGATGACAGTCATTATGAAATTTTCCTTGGGTTTGCATGAACTATAGTGGCTTGTGATCAGTGTGGATGACTGTCTCCTTCCCAAGAATGTAATGTTTCCATTGGTAGCAGGCTTTCAAAATGGAGTACATTTCTTTGTCTTAAGTAGGGTACTTACGAACAACATCTGATAGTGTCTCACTATGATATGCCATGGGGTGGCCGTGTTGAGTAAGAACGACGCCCACAACATAGTCTGAAGCATCTATCTCGATCTCAAAGGGATGTTGCAGGTCCGGTAATGAAAGTACTAGGTATGAGCACAAAATATTCTTCAATTCATCGAAGGCTTATTTTTGGGACAAGCCCCACACAAATGTTTCCTTACCTCCACCCTTGGTTACTTGGCTGAGGGCCCATGCAATATGAGATAATCCCAACACGAACCTACGACAGAAATTGGCGAGGCCCAAGAAGCTCCAAATTTCAGTGAGTGTGGTTGGGGCTGGCCAGTCATGGATGACCTGGATCTTGGCTGGATCCACATGCACACCATTTCAATCAACTATGTACCCTAAGTAATGGACCATGTCCATGCCAAAGGAGCATTTTTCCAAGTTTGCATATAGTTTGTGCTGCCACAGGGTGTGCATAACCTGTTGAATATGCTGCAAGTGTTTTGCCAAGGTCTTGCTTTAGATGAGGATGTCATCAAGATACACCACTACAAAATTATTGGTGAAAGGTCGTAGGATATCATTTGTCATCCTCATAAAAGTGTTTGGAGCATTGTGAAACCAAAGGGCATGACCATCCATTCAAAAATACCTTCTTTTGAATTGAAGGTGGTCTTCCATACATCTGTCTATTATATTGGGACATGGTGGTAGAAAAACTTCTGATCAATCTTACTGAATTATTTGGCCCCCGTGAGCTTATCAAGGAGGTTGTCGATTCGGGGAATCAGGTACCGGTTTTGGATTGTGATTTTATTCAGGGCCTGGTAATCAATACAGATTCACCAGGTCCCATCTTTCTTCTGCACTAGCATAATTGGGCTCCCACAAGGTGATGAAATGGGATGCATGTTCCCCTTGTAGACCAGTTCTTGGATCTTCCTCTTGATCTCCTCATTTTATAACAAAGAGCGGTGGTAGACTGGCCCATTGGGTAGCGGTGCACTTGGGGTTAGATCAATGGGATGCTTGACCTGCAGTGTAGAGGTACCCCAGTAGGAGAGGAGAAGATATCTGAGTATTCTTCCATGAATGGAAGAGGTGCTTGACTTCTTCTGGCTCATCTGGTTCACCAGGTTGGAGCTTGGTGATAGCAACGATGGCACTGGGTTCCACGCCAATGATCCGTATTCCTCTTTCTGGTTCTGACTCAGAGTCAGAACCCGCATTTGATTCAGAGGCTTTCACTTCGTCCACCAACGACAACTTTGAGCGAAAGTCAACAATTTTATGCTAAGGGATATTATGGAAGTCACACCACTTTCCGGTATCTTTCTTTGTCTTTACGATGTCCTTATTTGCTTGCGGATTGGACTGGTTGTCCTGATGTTGTCCATCTTTTCTTTGTCCTTTGTTTTTTGGGTTACGACCACCCCTTCCTGGATTTTGCTGTGAGGGGTTCCCAGGCCCAAATTGTCGTGTATTTTGTTTGAGCTTCTACTCCATTTTGACTACATATCAGTAGGTCGCTCCCATGGACGAGATGTCCAGAAATTCCATTTCGGTCTGGATGTATCTATGCAGAGCACCGTGATACTTGAGCACTATATGTCACTATGAATCTTTGATACCTAGCTTGGTGCACAAGGCATGGAAGATATTTGTGAACTCTAGCAATGCTTGGTCTCTTTCTTGCCGCAGTGTGGTCCATTTGGTATACAAGTCGTCATAACTTCCGACAGGTTAATATTGTTCCTTAATAGAATCCCTAAAGGATTTTCAGGTGGTCACGACTGTAAATAATGAGGGTTCCTCTATTTTCTTTTGATCATTGAAATTTTCCCACCAATATTTGACATGGGGAACAAATTTGAGGAGTGAAAACGTAATCTTTTCTCTATTCGAAAAGTTATGGACATAAAAATACCCTTATAGTAGATTCAACCAATTGTCTACAAAATCTGCATCTATCTAACCTTCAAATATATAGAAGTTTTTTTTTACCTTGAAGGGGGCGGCGCCTCCGCCCGAGGAACATGCGTCGCATGTTGGTAGTCGTCAAAGGATTTGTGCGAAACTATCCATCATCTCGTTCCTCTGTTGCGTGAGGGCTTCCTCAAGAATTTTTTTGAAAGGATATCCTGTCCCATCATATTTCTTTTGTCCTTCCATGAGAGGTCGCTTGGGCGTTCGAGAGATTTTTTCTTCAAGAGAAACAACCTCGAGACCCAATTCCGTGTACCCTAACCTCATTGGGGATATGCATTAAGACGACAAGGAGAAGACCACTCTGATACCACTGGTCTAGATTTTATGAGAAGAATGAAATGAATACAAATTATTAAAATATTCTTAACATAGAATAACAAAGATACAGTAAAACTGGTTTTCTATTCAATAAGGAAATAAGCTGAAACTGTAAAATGCAATGGAAAACAAGCTTGTTGGAATGGTGACGGCTTATCTCTGAGAAGAGATGTGACAACTATTCTCATTCGCAAGAAGATGATTATAAGGAGGATCTCAAGGAATTTTTACAATAAGAAGGAATGTCAAAAACCCTAAACATTTAAAAACCTAACCCTAGGAGATGAAGCGCCAAAATTCATGTGGGCCCCGTTTGGGTAAGTTAGTACATCAAATTCCCGGGGTCATAACTTTTACATACGATCTTTGTTTTAGGCACACAATAACCCGTTGGAAAGGTATCATCGAGGAGATTCATTTTGGGGGCTCAATTAGAGTCTTTAGTTCTCAATGAGAATATAAATCCTGAAAAACCTTCATTTAGGCCCTCAAAATTCCCTTGGAAGTTAAAAACTGCTAAAAATAATAAATTGCCAAAATTGCAAGAAAACTGTTTTCAATGAGTTGGAAAAGGTGGGTGGCCACCGATATCCAAATCTATCAATTGATATGTGTATGGTTATAATATTTAGTCTGTATGCATATATTTTCAGTATGTTTCGTTTGTGGCATGAACATAATGATGTAATTGTTAATTGTGTTAGATATGCATGCATATAAATTTACAAAATGGTATCATAGCATAAAGGTTATTCGGTGGCATGGTCTGGCCTGTTGGGTTGATGGTCGGGGATGTCACGATTTTGTGTCATAACTAAGTGAAAAATCCAAGAAGTGGAATTGCCCGACTTGTTGGTGGTTAAGGACGTTACAGATCCCAAATCTAGTTCTTGAGGAGGGAGTTGTACTCCTCTTGCATGGTGGATTCCCATAAGTGATTTCTAGTAGCCTCACCATAAGACTGTGGATTGGAAGACCAAACCAAGAAAATATGCATGGGTGGCATCGGTTCAATGGCAGTGAGTGCAATAGGAGGCTCCTCGAAATTAGATCGATTCCTCCTAGTATTAGCTGGATCCCCAACAAGAACTCCTTAATCCTGAAGAGTAGTCTTGGCCCATTTGGGCCTCGGGTCTGGCTCTACAACTGCATCTGCGTGTCATGAATATGCATATGACTGTACTGAATCGGTATCTAAATCATCTGAATCCTCTAAATCATAACTCTCATCTGAATAAGAGTCGACATGTGCATGCTCATCATCTATGACAGGTGGAAGAACAAAAGTGTCTGCATGTGGCTGATGAGGTACATGCAAGAGACTTTCCTCAAATTGGACACTCCACTCAATGATGATTTGGTATGAGGAAATATAAATGAGTCTGTATCCCTTCAAACCATCAGGGTATCCAACAAAGATACACTATGTGTTATGTGGATCAAGTTCCTTCCTCTTCTCAGAGGGAATCCTGGCCCATTCACGAGAATTGAATATACAAAAGTGGGTCACTTCTAGTTTGAGGCTGCTCCAAGCCTCGTAGGGGGTTTTATCCTTGACAAATATACAGGGAGATCTGTTTTGGATGTAGGTTTCACAATTAAGTTCTTCAACCCATAATCTCCATGGAAATGACTTTGAATGTAGCATGCAAGATGCCCTATCTTTCAAAGAACTATTTTTTTGCTTAGCAACTCCGTTTTGCTGCGGAGTATAGGGAACCATGTGCTGCAACTGAATCTTGGCCTCAAGAAAAATATTGTGTATCTCATGGTTGACATAATCCCCCCATTGTCTGTTTAGAGGGATTTGATCTTCTTTCCTGACTATGTTTCAACAAGGGCTTTGAAATCTTTGAGGTGTTGAAAGACCTCTGATTTTTTCCTCAGAAATAAAGTCCATGTGAAGCGTGAGAAATCATCAACAACAATGAGCATGTATCTTTCTTTACTGATTGATGGACGCCAAAAAGGGCCCATTAGATCACTATGGATTAGATATAAAGGAAAGGAGGCCTTCTCAGTCTTTCCTTTGTCAAATTTCTCTTGAGGTTGTTTTCCAAGAACACATCCCTCACAAATTCCTTTGGAGAAGTGGATGTCAGGTAGACCTTCAACCATTCTCAGCTTGATAAGTTGTTGCATATATCTAAAATTTAAATGCTCGAACCTTTCGTTCCATATCGTACTTCTTTCATTGAAACCTGCACATGAGATCTAACTAAAACAAGTACAAACAAAGTTTATCAAGAAAGGAATAGAGATTCAATATGGAAGAATGAGAAAATATATTCACACTACTCCAATGAGTTGATGATTGATACATAGATGATGATCAATATGATTCAATGAATGAGTGGAATACAATCATATATATGACATAACATTCCATAATTAATAAAATAAATCAAGTAGTTATCTTTCCTTAGGAATGCATGCATGCATAATAGTGAAGGTCTAAATAGAAAGTCCTAAAATATAACTAGTCAGTTAACTCCCACTGAACTAGTGTGTCGAAAATATAAATTTCTCCAACACCCCCCCTGGACGTCACTATGGAGTAAACAAAAAATGATTCTCATCTACAAGGCCATATTAGGTACTCATGTACAATGCAACTAATGAACACTGAAAAAATGAGGAAAGAGGGAAAACCACGTGGGAACAAACCCCCCCCACAAAAGACAATGCATCTAAAGAAGAAAAAAAAACTGTTATGGAACCATGTTATTCACTCCAATATGATCCCACAAATTCTGAAACGTCTTCTCACTGAAGTCTTCGTGAAGATATAAAAATATTTATGGATATGATGAAGTCCATTGGCAACCTATCTAGCCTTGTATCTCTTGATCCTGTGGACCTATCTACACCTGAAAATATTCCTTTCTAGTGGAAGTGGAACCAGATCCCAAGTCTGATTATTTAGGAGTGAGTCATACTCCTTCTACATGGGTGTTTTCCATAATGGATTTCCCATAGCCATATTGTAGGTTCGTGGATCAATA
>ML837180.1:0-27607 GCA_009831015.1 Picea engelmannii | reverse complement strand
CAAAAGGATGTGTCCCTTTAGAACACCTATTTGATAGACACGATGTTTTCAAGGGAAAGAAGCCCAACAAACAAATATATGAAGTCCTAGAATTCAACATTGGCACAGAGATGGATCAAAGGATGATCAAAATAGGGAAAGGATGGAAACACTATACCTCATAAGGGAATTCAAGGATACTTTCTCTTGGAATTATGATGAACTAAAGGCTTATAGGGGTGATGTCATCCAACATGATATACCTTTGACAGACGGAGCCAAACCTTTTTGACAAAACCTAAGCCATATCAACCCAAATATGGCAAACCAAATACAAAAGGAACTCCAAAATATGGTTGATGTTAGCATCATATCTCCCATCAGGTACTCATCATGGATGTTGAATTTGGTAGTTGTCCGAAAGAAAAGTTGTGATATATGTTTGTGCATGGATTTTCGAAACCTTAACCAACTATCCTTGAAAGACAACTATCCCCTCCCAAATATGGAAAATTTGTTACAAAGGGTTACAGGGGCAAGGATGATGTCCATGTTAGATGGATTTTTTGGGTACAACCAAGTCTTGCTTAAAAGAGAAGATCAACTTAAAACGACATTTACCACACCATGGGGAACATTTATGTATTTGAGAATGTTGTTTGGCCTTATGAACGTCGGTGCTACCTTTCAAAGAGAAATGGTTTTTTCCTTGAGGGATATCATTCAGAAAATCATAGAGATTTACCAAGATGATCTCATAGTCATATCAAAGGAGAGGAAGGACCACATATCACACCTTAGAATTGTTTTTGAGTGTAGGAAATATGGTATCTCCTTGAACCCTAAGTAATCTATCTTTGGGATAGATAAAGGGAATTTTTTGGGTTAGATAGACTTGGAAGGAGGAATCTCCATAGACCCTGAAAGGATCCAGTCTATTAAGGATGTGCGTCCCCCAACCAACAAGAAATCCTTACAATCCTCTTTCGGAAAAATAAATTTCATTCAAAGATTTGTCCCAAACTTTGTCGAAAGGATAAAACCCATGAGCAGTTTACTACAGAAGGATACTGCATTTATATGGGATGATAAAGCCATTAAATATTTTGAAGACATAAAAGATGCTATCTCCCAAGCTCCAGTCTTGATTAGTCCTGATTATTCACGAAATTTCATGATATTCTCTTTTGCCTCCCAGGACACCATTACAGGTGTCTTGTTTCAAAAGGATGTTGACGACTATGAACACCCTATAGCCTTCATGAGAAAATTTCTTACGGATTCAGAGTTGAATTATTATATTACTGAGAAACAATCTTACGTCTTGGTGAAATCCCTTAAGCACTTTAGAAACTACATGGGTTATAACAAAATCAAGGCTTATGTCCCTTACGCGACAGTGAAGGTTTCTTTGTCACAACAAGATTGTATGGGTACTAGGAGTAAGTGGGTCTCCAAAATCCACGAGTATGACTTCGAGATAAAACCCACCAAGATTGTGAAGGGACAGGGTCTGGCACAGATGCTGACTGAGAGCAACCGAGAGGCCATACAAATGGGAGAAAGTGAAAAAATAAATGTGGTAGTTAGTGAATTCAAACATGATGAATGGTATTCCGATATAATATACTACCTTAAAAATTTATCGTGCCCATATCACCTATTGGACTACAAGAGAAGGGATTTGAGACTTAAGGCTATGAAATATTGTTTAACCGAAAACGGCCTTGGTTGGAAGGATCCCAATGTGTCAATCAAGAAGAAGCTGATAAACTGTTGAAGGACATTGTGGTGGACATTTCACAGCCCATACTACTGCCCACAAGATCCTAAGTGTTGGATACAATTGGCCAACATTATTTGTTGATACTCACTAATATGTCCAATCTTTCTATCCTTGCCAATACTTCATTGGTAAACCAAGAATCCTAACACAACCTATAAAACTTGTAGTGGTAGAAGATCCTTTTCAACAGTGGGGTTGGATTTCATTGGGGAATTTAAATACAATTCAATTAATGGCTACCAGTGGATTTTAACAGCCACGGACTATTTTACTAGGTGGGTAGAGTCTATTCCCACAAATAAGGCCACCGAGGAAGTAGTCATGAATTTTTTGGAGGAATGAATCATAACTAGGTCTGGTGTCTCATCCAAGATTACCACAGACAATGCCAAGGCTTTCAGTTCTCATGCATTAGCAGGATTCTGTTTCAAGTACGACATTGTTTTATCTCATTCCTCCAACTATTATCCACAGAGAAACGGATTAGCAGAATCTAGCAATAAGAACCTTATGAACATCATCACGAAGGTTGTGGGGGAAAAAAAGAGGTCTTGGGATAAAAAACTTAAATATTCCTTGTGGGAAGATCAAATAACAACAAAGACCTCAATAGGAAGGACCCATTTTGAGATGGTGTATGGGTTAGAATCAAAACTTCTCGTGAACCTCCAAATCCCCATCCTTCATTTTGCTCAGCAATATACTACCGATGGAGAAGAAAAATGGAAAGAAACCAAGAAAATATCAATATCACCTTCGATCACAAGATAGGGGAGAGATATTTTGCCGAAGGGGATTTAGTTTTGTTATGTGATAAGAGAAGGGAGAATCTTGGTATGCACAAGAAGTTGGATGGACTATGGACATGTCCTTACAAGATCATGCGTCATGCGGGAACAAACTCTTTTAATCTAGGGACCATGGAGGGAGAAGCTTTGAAGTTACTAGTGAACTCTATACACATCAAGCATTACTACTCGCCAGCAACATGACTAGTAAGTATAGGTAAGTATATAGGCATTTTCATTCATTGTATATATCATTTGCATTTCATGCTATAGTAGTTTGTATTTCCATTTGTACATATGCTTAATTTCATTATATATATGAGTCGGGGGTGATATCACCACCCCAAATGATTACCAATAGTATTATGTTGAGATCAAGAAGGTCACAGGCTATGCCAAATATGTTGAGGCTCTCATGCGCTCTACGATGAGCACATGTCCCCGAGTTGGAGCCAGATGTTATCCCCTAACCTAGAGATAACTAAGGAGATTATGTCTGGAGGGCCACAAGTCCTAGACATTGAGTACCGAGAGCCATATCGACTTGAGGATGGACCTGGAGGGCCCATCCTTTTCTTCTTCAGTGCCTCCACTTTGTCAGTAGCAGCAACACCCATCACATCGGCTTGGTACTGCACCATAAATGGGTCTTTCTCCATGAGGTAATGAGTCCGGGTATCATGGTATCTGTCACTCTGATTCTCAAAACATTTGAATATATTCATTTAATTCTTTTTCTTCTAACGTGTGCTTGGACCTTATGCCTTTCCACTTGACCACAATTGGGGGGAATGACAAGTTTCCCTAGTAAGCTGGTTCCCATAGGGTTTTAGTTCCCAGTGGGTGGATTGATGAAAGGTCATCGTTCATTCCCACCATACTTACCACTTTTCATCTTTTCCCGCTCATCCATCCCATACACAGGTCCGGGCATTGGGTTGGCCAAACTGTCCAAGGGTTATACCTTACCTTTTGGGAAGAAGGGGCTAAAGGCCCAGAGAGTAAAAGTAGTTGGAAAAAGATAAAATTCAAAATAATGAAACCTTGAGATGCTTCGCCCAAGGATCCCTGAGAAAGAAATAAAAGGTTTCTCAGCAAGAAACAGAGAGACCCATAAAAAAATAATAAATCAAGACCTAGTTGGAGGATAGGGTTTCTCATCATGAACCAACCTATTAGGTCCATGGGAATGTATTGGTATGACACTACCATTCAACTCGTCACCACGCTAGGGTAGTGGCTCTTGGTGGCATATCCAAGAGAAAGGGGGTCTCATCACGAACCAACCTTCTCATTTCCGTGAAATGTTTGTGGGTAACATTGCCACCACTGGTCACCACGCCAAGGCAATGTCCCCTAACTAGCCTCTTGAAAGAAAAATCAATAAGAATAAAATATAAAAGTCATGAATGGGCTTGGAAACATTTTCATCCATGACAAGGTGAAACTCACCCTCTTCATAGGCACCCACAGGTAAGCCATGCATTTCCTTGCTATCACTGCACCCATTGTCCAAGACATCCCTTACCACCTCATCCACTCACATGACCTAGATTTATCTTCACCCAATAAAATCCCACATCCAATGAGCACTAGCCCAATAGGACATCCTAGAATCCCCTCCAGACTTGGCTTGTAGAATAACATAACGTCTTTGAGCATTTGTCTGGGTAAAGGAGGTTTCATGCACATCTTTAAATAACTTGATGATTAGATGTGATTGACATTGATATGATCCATGTGAGTTATGAGCCCATGGAGGGTGTATTTGTTTATGTTGTAGGGCCACACCCGATGGACAGGTTCACATGGGGAGATGATTAGTTCGGACCTCCAAGGGGATAAAATCCCACCAGATAGATGTTGAGACCCCAGTCAGAGGTGGAGACAGATCAAGGGTTTGCACTAGAGAGAGGAGAACGTTCCACTAGGGAAATCCTGGCAGGCATGAACCCAGGGGGGTCTTTCCCTTTTCACCATGATGTAGGCCTTGGAAGGCCCATGACGTCACCCAACTTTTTTGATACTTTGGAGGCATTTGTGTGCCAAGTTACACGTGTGGCAGGATCTTGAGGCCCAAGGAGGCCTAATGTTTTTATCTAGAAGGCCAATGTTTCCCTAAAAGGGCCTAACGTCACCCTAAAATGGCATGACATCATCTTTACATCTTGATTTAGGGTTTAATTCTGACATTTAATGTAAAAACTGGATATTATGTGTAACAGGCCATGTCGGCCTTTTTGACCTAATTATCGTCATTAGTATTGTATAAATAAGGTTTTAAACCCGTGTATTATTCATCATATTTCACTCACAGTTGTGAGGACTGAAATTTCCTCCCTATCTAGGGTTTGTTAGCTAAAATTTTAGGCGCACTTGTTGAGAAGGTTAAATCTTGGAGTATTTTGACAAGTTTCTTGGTGGAAGTGTTGAACTAGGGTTTTTCTTGATGATTCTTGATGTATGTAAGTGATATTTCTGCAATTATTCTTAATTGAATGGTTATAGTCTTATTTATCTTGCATTTACATTAAATATTATGAAATTGATTGATTAAACCCTAGGAAGACTAATACATGTTATTGTAATAGCTTCAAAATCCTTCACCTACTAGATCTTGTCAAGAGGCCATTTTTCTTGAAACATTTTCTAAGGTCTTGCCATTGCAACACCATAGTATCCATTGTTTCATCTTATCCAATTTTGTCTCCATCATTGAGTCCAAGAGGGAGGAAATTCTACTAAATCCTAGGGTTACCTACACCTTAGTAGTTAGTTTCCCTTAGGGTTTGATAATTGGAGCCTTGGGTCACCAACACTCCAATCTATCAATCTCTCTTGTCTTTGACTCTCCTACTATCATTATTTCTCCTCAACATTTGTTGCCACATCATTGACTCCATTTTCCCTAAAGCACTAGTCTAAGTCTTCTTGTTGAGTGATTGATCAAAACAACCATCAAAACCTATACCTTGAGCTTCCTACTAACCATTTCTAACACTAGAATAGCCTAACCTACTAACATTATTGTTGTTGTTATCAAAGTCACCTACAACCATACATTGTATCATTAAAAGCTTCTAAAATCAATTGAAAAGGTTGATTATTGCATTGTCTTGATTGCTACTAATAAATGCTAGTATTATGATGTTAATGGTTGATTATTATTAGAAATTTTGAAGCTGTTTCAAGGCACTCATTGTGAAGTATTTCCTTATAAATATTGTTGTTATAATTTTATGTTAACTTCATTGTTATCATCCAATTGCTTTTATTGAGAAAGTATATGGTTTTATGAAGTGATAACCAACAAATGTACTTGCAAATAGATATAGTTTCTTGTTGTTTTTTTCCGGGAAGGTACATCTTGATATATTATCATTTCAAGGGTTATAAAACAGGGACTTTCTGATCAGTGGTGACTTGTGAGAGAGGATCTTTTATTAGCCATTTTGACCTTGCCTTCTCAAACCCCTAGGTCACTGGGGACGTTTCCTTGGGCCTACAACCCTAAATAGAAAGAGGAATCCTATCGAGGTGACAGTGATAGGATAACCTCGAGTTACGCCAATTTTATTTCCTTTTACCTTTCCTTTATCAAATTACAAATTGTGTGATAACATGCCCAAAATAAAATCACAAACTTCAAGGGGAGAAACATCACACAATACCTCATCTTTGAATGGCTTGATACCATACGACAACTAACACAGTTGGTTGACGTGAAGATTGCTTCCTTGATGGAGCCATCTGATGGTGTAGGGCTGTGGGTGTGGCATGTTGGAGAAATTTCTATTTTCAACACACTAGTTCAGTGCGAGTTAATTGAATAGTTCTATTTTAGGACTTTCTATTTAGACCATCACTATTATGCATGCATGCATTCCTAAGGAAAGTTAATTGCTTTATTTCTTTTCTTAATTATGGAATGTTATGTCCTATATATGAGTGTATTCCACTCAATCATTGAATCGTATTGATCATCATCTATGTATCAATCATCAGCTCATTGGAGTAGTGTAAATATATTTTCTAATTCTTCCATATTGAATCTCTCTTCCTTTCTTGATAAGCTTTGTTTGTACTTGATTTAGCTAGATCTCATATGTAGGTTTCGAGGAAACATTGACATGGTTTCAGAGCTACATTGTTTGGAGAAATCCAGACAAGATAGAGAATAAGGAAATCAGAGTTTCGGCAAGAAAATCCATGTAACAAACACGGTCGCACCCTCTCCTTGTTGAAAGGAGTGATCATCGCACCCAAACTTATGAATTTTTCAAATTCCAGGTTAGTCGCACTCTAGACACTAGAAAAGGGTGACCATGGTCACTCCCCATACACTAGAAAAGTACGACCAAGGTCGCTCCCCATACACTGGAAAAGGGCGACCACTAAAGATTGGTCGTTCTATGTCTTAAGGCAAGGTGCGACCTCCTCTAAAAACACCTTTCTTGTTGTAGTTATATCTCCCAAAATATTAATTTTTTGAAGAAACGGCTGACAAGAGAAGTAAATCAACCCATTATGCAAGTGGGTTTTCAACCCTTTGGCGAGATTCCACACCGTTTGCTCAGAAAGGAAGATGGAGTATTTCCTCCTAAAAATGATACAAATTTTCCACTAAAAGTGCCCTTTATGCAATGATTTCTCAGTTTTTTAGGGGTTCTCAAATATAGTGGGGGAGATGGATACGACACCTATTCTATAGTCAAACATTGTGGTAATAATCACCCCATACAATTTTTTTTATTGGAATCCCAAAGTATAATTCCAACACATAAGGAAAGGATTGTACAACTTGACGATGGAGACAGAAACAAAACCTACATCATCAATTGAGAAGATGAGATGGGTGAACCAAAAGGATGAAGCCACGTGAGTTCTTCTTGAATTGGTTTCAATTGATATATGGTTTCATGTTTCCAAATGCAAGACTCCAAATGAGATTTGGACCACCTTGGAAAGTCTGTTTGGAAAGCATGATCAGATGAGAGGCCATATGCTTGAGGTAGAGTTGAATACTTTGGATCCTAAAAGTTTTGATAATATACATGATTTATTTACTAAGTTTAAATCTTTGATATTGATCTTGGCATCTTGTGGTATTGATAGGTCTAAACAAGTGGACCAAATTATTCTAACAATATTGGCCAAGCTAGTACCAGAATATGTTGTCTTTGTTTCCACTTTCCATTCAGGCAGGTATATCATGGGAACAAATTGGAAGATGCCTACCATGGATCAATTCATTGATTCTCTCACACATGAGCAGGAAAAACGCATAAAGACGGGCATAATCAGGCATCCCAAAGTACATGCACTCACCATGCATGAAGGAAATGGATCATCCAAACATAATAGAAAGGAGAAACAAAACGAGAAAGGGGGATATTCCAAACCCTTCAAAAATTCTTCAGGTTCCAAAGACTCTTCAGATTCCAAGAAGAAGAATAAGGGAAAGTTGTGCACTTACTACAATAAACTGAATCATGAAGAATCCAAATGCATGAAGAAACAGATTGATCTTATGGCATAGGAACTTCAACAAAACAACCTTGGAAACTTCATTCCAGAGGGAGTCAATAAGCAGAAGGAAGAAGATCTCACTCCTAAGAAAGGTAATCATCACGCTCTTGTTGCAATTAATTCCTCATTTGATTCATGGATTATAGATTATGGCACATCACATCATATGGCAATGAAAGAGGATTTTTTCTCTTCTTTGAGTCAATTCTCAAGACCCCTTATTCTCATGGGGGATGATACTCCAGTAGCAAGAGAGGGAAGAATGGAACTCCAAAATGGTAGTTTTGAGAATGTTTTTCATGTTCCAAATCTTTGTATGAATCTGCTCTCAGTTTATCAGATCACTCATAAAGGTAAAAAGGTTGAATTTACATCATATTCATTTTATGTAATTGACATGCATGACAATTCCATCATTGTAATTGGTGAAGTGGATCACAATTCAAGGTTCTATAAATTCACTATTTTTTTTTACGATGACTCATATTTTCTACTTACACATAAGGAGAGTACTTTCCATGTACCTCCACCGCAACATGCATATACTCTTTTTCTTCCATCAGTTTCAGACATCAGAGAAGATTCCATACACTCAGATTTTGTACATGGAAATAAGCAGGTACATCCAGATAAGAAGTCAGCGTTGAAGGTTCAACAAATGCCTAAGAAGGAATAGTTCACACTTCAGGAAGCAGGTATCCTTGCAAGGAATCCATTAGATTTGAGTAGGACTCAATCTCAGCATGAGGATCCTTCTGATGTACTTTCAGCTTCTAAACCTACGATGCCCATGCATTGCTATATGGTTGAATCTATTGATCCACGAACCTACAATATGGCTATGGGAAATCCATTATGGAAAACACCCATGTAGAAGGAGTATGACTCACTCCTAAATAATCAGACTTGGGATCTGGTTCCACTTCCACTAGAAAGGAATATTTTCAGGTGTAGATGGGTCCACAGGATCAAGAGATACAAGGCTAGATAGGTTGCCAATGGACTTCATCATATCCATAAATATTTTTATATCTTCACGAAGACTTCAGTGAGAAGACGTTTCAGAATTTGCGGGATCGTATTGGAGTGAATAACATGGTTCCATAGCAGTTTGTTTTTTCTTCTTTAGATGCATTGTCTTTTGTGGGGGGGGGTTTGTTCCCACGTGGTTTTCCCTCTTTCCTCATTTTTTCAGTGTTCATTAGTTGCATTGTACATGAGTACCTAATATGGCCTTGTAGATGAGAATCATTTTTTGTTTACTCCATAGTGACGTCCAGGGGGGTGTTGGAGAAATTTATATTTTCGACACACTAGTTCAGTGGGAGTTAACTGACTAGTTATATTTTAGGACTTTCTATTTAGACCTTCACTATTATGCATGGATGCAATCCTAACGAAAGCTAACTACTTGATTTATTTTATTAATTATGGAATGTTATGTGATATATATGATTGTATTCCACTCATTCATTGAATCATATTGATCATCATCTATGTATCAATCATCAACTCATTGGAGTAGTGTGAATATATTTTCTCATTCTTCCATATTGAATCTCTCTTCCTTTCTTGATAAACTTTGTTTGTACTTGTTTTAGTTAGATCTCATGTGCAGGTTTCAATGAAAGAAGTACGATATGGAACGAAATGTTCGAGCATTTAAATTTTAGATATATGCAACAACTTATCAAGCCGAGAATGGTTGAAGGTCTACCTGACATCCACTTCTCCAAAGGAATTTGTGAGGGATGTGTTCTTGGAAAACAACCTCAAGAGAAATTTGACAAAGGAAAGACTGAGAAGGCCTCCTTTCCTTTATATTTAATCCATAGTGATCTAATGGGCCCTTTTTTGCGTCCATCAATCAGTAAAGAAAGATACATGCTCATTGTTGTTGATGATTTCTCACGCTTCACATGGACTTTATTTCTGAGGAAAAAATCAGAGGTATTTCAACACCTCAAAGATTTCAAAGTCCTTGTTGAAACACAGTCAGGGAAGAAGATCAAAGCCCTCTAAACAGACAATGGGGGGATTATGTCAACCATGATATACACAATATTTTTCTTGAGGCCAAGATTCAGTTGCAACACATGGTTCCCTATACTCCGCAGCAAAACCGAGTTGCTAAGCAAAAAAATAGTTCTTTGAAAGATATGGCATCTTGCATGCTACATTAAAAGTCATTTCCATGGAGATTATGGGTTGAAGAACTTAATTGTGAAACCTACATCTTTTGGGTGGATTACTTGTGATTTTTGGTGGCTAATTTTTCTGCTGTAAAAACTTGTTTGCTAAATCCATAAGGCTGAACAATAACTTTACATTACTTGTTTCTTATAGCCTTTTTTCAATGCTAAATTCTTGTGATTTAATACTAGAGTTATACTGGTGTTTAGCTAGCCAATCTCTTGCATCATCTACGTGAATTTTAGCATCCTTTTAGCATCTCTAATAATCACTTGTTTGTTTATATTTATCTTCATTTACTAATGCAAATAGGGACAACAAGATTAAATTTCTTGTCCACTTAACATATAGCTCGTAGAATTGACTTTTCTTGTGTCTCGGGCAGGTACAAACACTTTCTGCAGTTACTCAAAGACTTGGAAACATTAAACCACTTCTGAGATGTGTCCCCAAAGCCATCTTCCACTCTTCCACTTGACCAATAGGGGAATCCATATCATCATCTCACTTTTTGTCTCATTTCCCCTAGGGTCACCTGGGATTCCCCCCTTGAGGTGATCACTTCACCTCTAAAAGTGACAGGAATACCTATTTGAGGTGACAGTGGGTAGGTGTTCCATTAGTTTCCAGTATCTTGTGGTTTGGGTCAGGCTATGCCCAACCTACAACTTGTGAAATAACATTTTGGCGTCATTGTTGGGGAGGATTTTGAATCCTCTCTCGTTCCCTAACTACACTTTGGAAAGATTTCCTAAATCCATTTCCCTAACTTGCGTGGAAACTCCATTTGATGGAAGTACCATTTTCCTTTTGCCCTTTCTTGATGATCTCCTCTTGAAGCTCATTTGTTGACTCCACCTTCTCAGAATCTGTCTTCTCTTAAGAATTTTTCCCCAGGGTGATTCAAACCTTCTAAGGGTTACCGAAGAAGGCCTCCTCTCAAGTCTCATGTTGTCAAAACCATTTTCCAAGGTACCATTCCCCTTTCTCCAATGGCTCACCCTGGGAAAAAATATCTCTAAAAACCCTTAAACATGGCCACCATTCTCGAATATCCTAATACCATGTCGAAAGAGTCTAATAATTGGTTGCCAAAGTTTCCATGACATAATGTGGTCATTTTTTATGATCATCTCTATGCCATGAGACGAGGCATGGAAAATGCAAAAGTGGAACATGAGGATGTGGCAATGAAGCTATTAGATTCTTCATTAATTGAAGATTCTCAGAGGTGGTTCATAGGCTTACCTAATAATCACATTGCATCTTATGAAGACTTCGCTAAGTTATTCAATAAAAGATGGACATAGAAGAAAGACAACATAATGCTTCTAGCTCAGTTCGATCATATTTAGAAGAAGGAGAATGAGACAATGAGTGAATTTGACAATAGGTTTGATAAGTTGTACAGTCAAATCCTGACATATCTATGTCGTACAAACACAAATTTTCATCTCCTTTACATGAATGAATTTGATGGGAATTTTTGTTTCATTATGAAGGACAAGAAGCCCACCACCTTGGCACAAGACAAAGAGTACAACACATAGATTGAAGAGAATCTCCTTGAATCAAAGGTTGATCCTTTTCATTATCCTCGTGTCAAGGCAGAGACAAATACTAAAGCTTCCAGTAGTAATGCTCTTGATCCAATTTCCCTCCTGACTCAAAAGATAGATCAGATGACTACTCAATTTGTCTGGGCACATAATCAAATCATGGGTTATGTTATCCCCATTTTGTGGATAACTAAGGAGATTACGTCTCGAGGCCCTCAGGTTGCAGATATGGAGTGTCGAGAAGATTACATGACCATAAGTACCCTTTTGCATAGATAGAAATCCCTCTCACCACCAAAGATGGTCACAGATTTCTAGATGGCATCCACCACATCAACTAGCTTCTGGGAGGGAGTGGGCCTTGCTCCATGAGGTACAAGTCAGTATTATGGTGAGCATAATTTCAATAAATAATCCAATTGAGTACGTTGTATCTTAGACTACTATAGATTTCATGATATATTCTTGAACATCATGCCTTTTTCCCAGCTTCACCTTGGTGGTTGACATTCTACCCTAGTAAGTGGTCTTCCTTGGGGATGAGTTTTCTAATAGGAACTCCCTTAAAGAGCCATCATATCGTTCCTGACCATACTTACCACTTTCCATCATTATTCCCTTTCATTTCCATATATCTTGGGATTATAGGGTGTATTTACCCAATAAATGGTTGTCCCTCATTTTGTGGGAAGAAGGGGTTGAAGGTCCAGAGGGGTTGATGTTGGGTAAAAGATAAAAGCCTTGTATAAACCTTCCATATTCTTTGCCTAAGGATCACTCAAGAAAGTAGTGAAACACTTATCTTTGATTAAAGGGAACCCACAATATAATAAAGAATGCTTAAAATGTTAGTTGGAGGATAGGAGGTCTCATCACGAGCCGACCTATCACATCCATGAATATCTAGTGGTATGAAATTGCCATCATCTGTTCACCAAACCAAGGTAATGGCTCTTAGTTGCATGGATGAGAGAAAGGGGCTCTCATCATGAGTCAACCTTCTCATTTCCACTAGGTGTTTGTGGGTGACATTGCCATCATCTGGTCACCATGCCAAGGCAATGACCCTAAACCTCTCGTTATGCTATATTGAAAGAAAATACAAAGAAATAAAGATAAAAGGAAATTGATGGGATTGGAAAAAGTTCATTGCGGATGAAGGTGCCACACACCCTCTACAAAGGCACCACTGAATGAGACACTACGACCCCTTGTATATCATGAGCCTTATGCCCATTGAGTCTTAACCCCAACCACTTCATCCACTTTACATGGCTTAGAGACGGATCTCTTTGAAACTCTCCTTGACCTAGGTAAGGATCTACCAAGTAGGACACCTTGTCAACCCTCCCATATTCAAGATTCACAAGTCGAATAGTGTCCTTGAGAAATTAATTGTTTGATATAGTGATCTTTGATGCACATGCTTAGGTGGCTCATTTATTGATTGGATTCACTTATCATGATGTTATGACTTGATATCCTTAGAGGGAGTGTTTGTTTGTCTTTGCAGGACCTAGCTCGTGGACAATTTTGGAAGAACAAGATAAGCTTGGGCTTCAATGGGGCTACAAGACCACATTTTGGATTCCAAGGGCCCACATTCTGGATGAGAAAGATCAAACTTGGAAGGGCTTGAGATTGACTTGAACGACATGGCCTTGGGAAATGTAAATTTTTATCTTTTGAAAGGTCTCTTTCTTGGACTTGGTTTTCATCATTGAGAGGAGTCTTCCCCTACTAGGGAATCCCCTCTCTTCCACTACTTTATTTGTTGTTACAAACCCTAAACTACAGAAATTAGGGCTGATCTAACCTAGATAAAATACTAACCATAACTCCTAAGCCAACCCTAGACTAGCTCCTAAATTTTGCACAATAACTCCACTAATCAAGGCACATATTTTGGGCTAATTGTTGGCATATTTTGATGGTGTAATTTGTTGATATAAGTGACTAAAATATACATCCATAAGGCTGCAATTTTCTGCAGAAATATACATTTTACAACAACTTGTTTTATTCATCTTCAAAGTGCCATTTTTTAATCCTATATTCATTGCTAATCTCGATGTTGATTTACTAAACTAGTTTAGATCCTTGCATGTTGATTTAGATGCTTTATTTATTGATATAAACTGTCATCTATTACTGCAAATTAGGGACAACAAGTTTAACTTGCTGATCCATACTAACATATATCATTGCAAGTTGGATTTTCTTCTGTCTCGGGTAGGTACAATCATCCGTAGAAGTACTATTCCTTTGGGGAAACAATCACTTGACTTACACATAAAATCTTCCCACATTTTACTCCACTTAGACTTGATCTCTAGGGGCTTCACTTCCATCTCTATCCATATCCATCTCTTTCACCTTGGGTCACCGGGATCGCCTCCCTAGAGTGACCTAGTCACCCTTAAAATGCGGGACCTACATCGATGTGACATTGGGTGTAGGATTTCCAAGTTGTAGCACTTTCTTTGTGGTTGGGTCAGGCTTTTCCCTACCTACAACTTGCGCTATAACATTTTGGTGTCGTTTCCATGGAAGATTTTAAATCTTCTTCATACCCTAACGAAACTTTGGTAAGCTATCCTAAATCCTTTCCCTTATATTACCTAATGACTTCACCCAATGGGTGTTCCCTTTCCCTTTTTCTTGATGAGCTCATATTGAAATTCGTCTGGCGACTCCACCTTTCTAGAATCCTTCTTTCCCCAAATATTTTCCCCTTGGGAGGTTCAAACCTTCTAAGTTTTACCAGAGAAGACCTCCTCTCAAGTCTCTCGTTGCTAAAACCCTTTTCCATAATACCCTTCCTCTTGTTCCAATGGCTCACTCTTGGGAAAGGGACCTCTACAAACCCCTTAACATTGACAATATCCAAGGTTACCATAACAAAATGCCAATAGAAGTCAAAAAGTGGTTTCCAAAGTTCCCAGGAAACAATGTGATAAATTTTGAAGACCACATTTATGTCATGGGTCGGGACATGGACAATGAAGGTATTGATCATAAGGATGTGGCCATGAGGCTATTTGCATCATCATTGACTGAATAATCCCTTGATTGGTTCAAACGAATCCACGATAATAATATCACGTCATATTATGATTTTTCCAACTTATTCAAGAGCAGATGGTCGAGAAAATCATATGGTGGGACACTTGGGACTCAGTTCAATCAATTAAAGAAAAAGGATAATGAAAAAGTAAAGGAATTCATTTCAAGACTTGACAGGTTGTACAATCAAATTCCAACACATTAGCATCCTATAGCATCACCAGTTTGTCTCCTTTACATGAATTCTTTTGAAGGGAAAATGCGATACATTCCCAAAGATAAAAATCCTACATCATTGGCAAAGGCTAAAGAGTTCAGTATTGACATTGGAGAGAATCTCCTTGATTCAAAAATATAACCTTTTTTGTACCCTCATATCAAGACATAATCAAGGATGAAGGTTTCCAACAATAGTGTTCCTGATCTAAGTGCTCTCCTGACTCGGAAGATACACCAAATGAATAATCAGTTTGTTCAGGTGCATAATCAACTTGAACCATATGACTATAGTGGAAAGAAATCAATCTGCTCCCAGACAACAATTTTCAAAACAAGAGAGAGTTTCCACCAGTTGGAAACTAAGACCTCAACAAGAGGCAAAGGCCCCAGATACTTTGAAACCTGTTAGGATAGTTGATATAGAAGCTTGTTATCTCCCATGCCAAGAACCCCACAGGGAATATGATTTCCCCCGATAAGACGAAGATTATCCTAACGTTATAAACTTCATGATTTGAAATTTCAACAATGAGCACGTTACCCAAGAACAAATCAATGAAGCTAGAAGGATAGAAGAAAGAGAGGGGAGACTTCAAGCCTTAAATAAATTGACATATGATTGGAAGAAGGAATTAAGCAGGAGGGAAATTCTAATATAAAGAAGAAACAATACTTCATCCCCTCCGTCACAGCCTGATACTGTTATAACCCTAAATTGCACCTGACATGCATACCTGGCATCAAGCCATCTAACTTTCTATCTTTACCAAGCCATTTATGAACATCTCTTCTAAAAACCATCATTTTGAAGGACTACATTCCCTGCACCATTATTTCCCATGTACACACGCTTACTGAGCCACTACAACCCGTGTACACTCACAGAATATTGCAAAATGTGGAAAATTGCATAGGATACTGGTTTTTGGGCCATTACATAACCATTTGACTGCCCATAGCCAGTCACCCCAACCATTAATATCCCTTTTTGCCTATAAAAGAAGGGGTTGGGGTCCCATTGCAAAAAGGAAATCATGAGAGCAAAGAAACTTTGCCCATTTTATCAATCCCCCTTTGCCCCAATTGTAAATCCCTTACCATTTCCCTAAGAGAGAACTAAATAGGAGAAGAAGATGTGGAAGCAGTGGGTGCATGGTGAAGAGGAGTCTAGGACCAAGTTCGAGGAGCAGTTTCATTCTCATGTTGTAAGTGACTTTTGTGAGATTAATATAAAGAAGCATTTTTCCGTCTCGCCAAATGACGTCTTAAACTTATATGATTTGTTTACATTTCTTGTTTATGATGTCTAACCCACTAACAAATATGTAGAATGCATGCTTGTAGTTTCTAGTTTGTATTTTGATGAATTTAGGTCAACCTTGGGAGGAGATTTGCAGTCAGGAAACAACCAAGCGCAAAGGGATCCACACCGGACGCGGAGTTTAAGGTAGGCCTACCAGATCCCTCTCTCTTGTCTTTTATGTATGATTGTGGGGTATTGTTGGGATAGTGATAAAAAGTAGGAGACTTTAGATGGTTAGCTCTACCTACACTTTAGACCCTTTGTGAGTCCGTAGAGGGGTTTTCCCGCTATATTAGAATTGGTGACCATACTAGGGACGCCTCTAGGGTCTTTGGGGATATTTCTTTTTGGGTTCTTTGAATCAGTTTATTCATTGATTTCTGAGTTTATGTAAGCTTTTGTGTCTTTAAGGGATGTTGGTCTTCCATACCAGTACTCCCTGTCTGTGTTGGACTATTGTTTTTTCATTTTTTTGAGGAGTTACAGAGGTGTACATGACCTGTAGTGGGCCTGCACGCACGCATACACGCCCTGCCCTTGGACAACCTGCATACATATGCTAGTTGTTGAAGTGTCAATAGCGTGCCTGTTGAGAAAAATTTTGTAAAAAGAAGAGGCAGTCATCCTCTTTCCTGTCAGGAGTCACACTCCTCAGGGGATTTATTGATCTAGTACTGGTCTTTGTTATAGCAGTATGTAGCCTAGGTCTGAATTCAATTTAGCTTTCTTTTGACAAAAGATTTCTTGTGTTTTCTTTGAATAGGGTTTTTAGACAAGTTGGCGAGTCTGCGTTGATCTGGCTACTTGGTATTGTCAGTGACTCCTTACGATCTGTGATTCATCCATAAGCCATTTCTTGGTCCTGTCTTGTCGTCATTTCCCCCCCTTTTTTGATTTGGAAGAAAAGAAAAGAATTCGTTTTCAAATTTCTTGTTTTAAAGCATAAAACAATAAAAAAAAATCTTTCATTTCTTTGTTTGGTAAAGTAGTTTAGGTTAAGTTGCTTCATTTACCAAGGAAAAAGATTTTTTTCTTAATTTCTTTACTTGAATGCTTAGGAAATTAAGTACCTCATAGTCAAGCGAAATCTTGTCTTGATTTTTTCTTTTCAAATATATGAGAAAATTAGTTACGAAAATTTTGGTGAAAGAGTTTCAATTAGTGAATCTTTATTTGTGAAGAAAAAAGTACTTTTGTTTCCAGTATCATCTTATTCTCTTCTCTTTCATCTCTTAAAGAACATCATTGGTTTCACTTTTGTTCCTTTTGACTTAATACAACCATTAAAATTAACGCTTAATTAAAATTTATTAGACTTTCTATTTGAAGGGTTCATGAATTTAGTCTAGTCTAGAGCCTTGATTTAGGATTGGAGAGGAAACTCTTCATGGCTACAAAAACAAACATAAGAGTCTGAGCTAGGGCATGCTTGAAAGTCCAATAACCGTGAAATTTATCTGGGACCCCCTTCTAACATAGGGGATAAACATGAGGTCGCGTGCGGAAAGGTAGCAGAGATAACCCCTCCAAAGCCGGACCAAGCATAGTGGGGAACACATATAGAGGGCTTATCTTGGGATTCTGCTGATCACATTTTCCACGGAGCTTCATGGGTATCGAATCCATTCCAGGTCCTCAATCATCTTTTGGAACACTTGCTTTCGATACCCTTGATAGTTTTCAGGCTTGATACTCTGCTCATTGCGGTCCACCCGACTATCGACTATACTCGCCTGGTGACTGTTCGCGCACTGGAAACCTAGTTGTCTTTATCGTAGTGACTTACACAGGTGATTGTGGGGGTATACCATGGTAACTAGGGCAGACATCAGGCCACACTTTATAGAGTATACCCAGAGGGAGCTTCCATATTCGAGTTGCACTTGCATCGATAAGTTGCTCTAGTGTTGGTTGTTGTAACTGTTCTTCCAACTAGCCAGTGATATGCTTGTCTTATCTCATAGGAAATTTTACTAGTGTGTGTTGGTTTTTAAATGATTATAGAAATCCCTAGTGTGTCATTGATCTTATCACACAGTGGAGGATTAGGAGCTCCACCACTCGCGAAGGATTTTGGGCCTACCACCGGTTGATCTCGAGCCACCCTTGCCACCGCTAAGGCAAAAAATAGACCAACAAGGGTCTTTTGAGGCGACCGGGTTACAAGAAATTGTGCTTGAGTCATATCCTTGAGGAGAACATTTGATTCTAGAGGAACTAATCATTTTTTTAACTCAGAGTGCAAGCTCTTGGTTCATATAACCCTCCAATCACTGATCTATCGATGCCCATCGTTGTACAGGTTCAACATTACAAGTGTCAGGTAGTTTCACAAGCAGAAATGGAAACAAATGATGCTACTTCCTCAGGGAATACTCACATTCCCTCTATGGATGTCACTACAGGAGGTGTTCCACCTCCTAACAAACTGTCATCAGCCTGGACCATTATGGTCTCAACTGTCTCTACCTCGGGCAATGGTCCAATTCCGTCTATGGTAGCGATCACTGCTCCTTTCACTCAGAGTGCGACGAGACTTTCGTTCTCATACTGGATGCTTGGCTTCGGTACTAGCACTATACTTTCCTACTCCACTCTATAGACTTTAGGTATCAGGGTAGGCAGCTCCAACGCTCCTCTGCAAAGATCTATGGGGGGCACTTCAGCTCCCTATGAAGGGGGTCATATACCTCCTTCATCCCCTTCGCTAGGCAGAGCTCACCATCATTCTTGTGGGTCGAACATAAATTACAGTTCGCTTGGAGTAGGGATTCAAGGACTACCTTCTTATTGCATGTAGATAGGTTCAACATTGTTCTCTTTGTTCGGCGCGTACTATTCCTGGACAACAAAATCCTATGCAGGGTACTATTCCTGCACAGGGGGAAAACTTAGGAATTCCTTCCTCACAAGGACCTTGGAATCTATGGCAGGGATCCGTTCTCTTGTCAGGAATGTTGACTAGGGTAAACCCCTTCCATAGCCATTGGAACCCCAGGCAAGGCTCAACACTGATGCCCGTCAAATCGGTAGGGGGAAACCCTTCCCAAAATCCTTGGAATGGGACGCAAGCCCATCCCTTTACATCCTATTACGAGAGTCAGCCGATGACGTCTTAACAAGCGAAGAATTTGTATGCTAGTCACGACCATGGTTATTACTAGAACCCTGGCTAGCAACCTAACTTTGCTTGGCAACCTGGTGCCAACCAAACTCCAGGCTCCTTTTTCCTTGGTTACAATCAACAACCCAAATTACCATTTCTAGCAACTTTTCACTTGTCAGACTTAACAAGGTTATTAAACAACCCCATCTGTCATGATCCACGTTGGCACCCTGTGCCAACCAAGTTGTCTTTGGACATCCCAAAGTTAGAGGCCAAGCCTAAGGAAGATCCAGGTGATCACGTGACTACCTTCCATTTATGATGCCCATCCAATTCTTTAAGAGAGGACTCCATCTAGTTGCATTTGTTTCAGTCCACTCTCATCGAGAATGCGGAGAAATGGTACATCGAGCTCGACCGCTCAAGATACTCTTCCTTCAGTGAATTGGAAATGGATTTCTTAAACCATTTCCAATTACCTGTGAGATACGATGTAGACACTGAATTGTTGGACAACTTTGAGTAGACAAAAGAGGACCATATCTTAGATCACATCCAAGAATGGAGATGCTGGAAGAGTTTGATAAAAGTGTTAGTCCCACCAACATTCCTGCTTGAGTGGTTCCTTAAGTCTTTGGTACCTCGGTTATCTAAAGACGTCACAACCTCGGGGGTCTTCTTAGAGGAACAAGCTATAATGAGAGCCCAAAAACTAGAACCGATTTACTCTCAGTCTGGTTTACTTTACAAAGTCTTAGCAGATGCACCACGGTCGATACTTGACAAGACCAGACAGATATTTGGACCACATTTCGATGGTATTGTAGGTTCAGCGCAAACGAAGCCCATTGATCAGTTGTCGAATCAATTGCAGCAATTGTCAATACAACAGACAACGACTAGCCAGACCATTGGTTCGACTGCTCCTCCTACTCAAACATTGGACATACACATTGTGCAATCAAGAAACCCGAAGGCCACCCAGCAGCCTGATGGAAAGAAGAAACAAAAAAAGAAGGGTAAGGGGGATAAGAAACCTACCAATAATGCTGGTGAGGGCAACATTGAAAAGAAGAAGTCAAAGTATCTGTGTAATCTATGCAAGGAAGACCATCTGACTCATCAGTGCCCTCAGCTTGTGGAGGCCCATAATTTATTGGCACAACAACCACCTGTCATGTTAACGAATCCATTTCCACATGGGAAAAATTTATCTCAAGCCTCTTCAAGTGTGGAAGGGGTCGGTCAAGGACCCCCTCCGTCTTCAAGTAATCCTTTGTCCACGAATGTGTACATGATGAAAGGTAGCATTGACATAACGACTAGGACACGCGACTATGGAATGCCAAACACCCCTAAAAAGGGTAAAGAAGTCGAAAACCCATCTCTTCCTCTCCAGAATGAGATGACGTTGGGTGAAACAATGACATGCATCCCCAAAGGTGTGTTCAAGAAATCTTCTCACAACCCAAATGCAAGGGCCACCCAGAAATACTCTGTGGTGGAGGATTTGTCACAAACCCCTTGTGCAATGTTAGCTTTGGAAGTCCTCCAGAGCTTCCCTTCCCAAAGAAAGGCTCTATTAGTTGCCTTAGGATCTACTGAGACTTGTAATACGGGAATGATCATGCTTGATATGACCGACTTAAAACTTCGTCTTCCTTACCATGTAGCGTTTTAGATAGTAGTGGCTTACACCACAAATTTTTTTACTCAGAATATTTTTCACACGGTGGTTTATGAGGGCACCTCGACATGCGTGATGTCTTTGACATGCTAGAAGTCCATTAGCCAACCCATTTTGTCTCTGTCACTTACTCTTATTACCACTTTCTATCGTCATTCATTCCAACCACATGGAATCATCCCCTCTTTTCCTATGCAGTCAGGAGGGAAGACTCTGTATGTCGAAGTTGAAGTGGTCGATGTGTCTCTCGACTACAATCTCTTGTTAGGAAGGAGTTGGACCTATGCTATGCAAGAAATGGTCGTGACAGTTTTTCGGGTCTTGTTGTTTCCACACGAGGGTCGGATCGTGACCATTGATCAGTTATCCTTCTCCCGTCCAGACCCTTCATCAGGGGTATCCACAGTCCCGATGATTGATAACCCTCATCCCGACATCGTCAACGTAGGGGTTGGTTTGTGCCCACCTTTCATGGGTACTTTCGATTACCCACCTCCGATCAACAATGTCCATTACATGTCAGTTGTCCCCGACTAGCCTAGGGCTGAAATATTTCAAATCGCGTCGTTTCACATGACTTACTTTAACAATCCATGGAATCTTCCTTCCCCATCAACCACAATGGAAGGGATAGGGCACCATGGCATGGCCATGCCTTTGTCCGCGGTAGAAGTTGTGTACTCTACAGTCCAACAAGCTTCCGCCGACTCTAATTCGACTCCCGCACAGGAGTTAGATCCAGTTATCGAGCCTATATGGGCTCAAGGTTCCCTTGCTGATAGTGATTCTTTAGATTGGTCTTTTCCTCAAATGAAGCGATTATTGAGGTAACGACTAGTCCGGACAGACCCTAGGATGATCTCCATCACATATCTTACTTCCTCCCAGAGTTAAGAAGAATTGAAGCATGTGAATTCACTCTGAGTATGACTGGAGATAAGGCTTGTCCTACCAATCCTTTGGTTAAGCACGTTGTTTACGTTGAAGGAAATGTGGAAACCATTTCTCAAATGATACCTATCGATATCTCTAGAATCCTTGGCGTCGTGGAGAATATCTTCGTCGGAGCGGACTGCTCCCCCGAGGAGATTCAAATCTACATATATTTATTTAAATAATTTTGTGACGTGTTTGCCTGGTCTTATGAGGAAATGCCAGACATATATCCAAGAATCATCGAACATGAAATCATGACATATCCTAATGCTAAGTCGGTCTGGCAGAAGCTTCGTCCAGTCAACCCTAGGAAAGTAATAGTTATTAAGGCTGAAGTAGAGAAACTACTCCAAGCTGGTTTCATCTACCCCATCCAATTGACTCAATGGGTGTAAAATCTCATTCCAGTCAAGGCCTTCCGTGATTTGAACAAGGCCTATCCAAAAGACAATTTCCCCACACCATTTATTGACCAGATAGTCAATGAATGCGCAGGTTGTGAAGCCTTTTCTTTCATGGATGGTTTCTTGGGATACAATCAGATACAGATCAATCTTGAAGACCAACACAAAACCACTTTCATATGTCTGTGGAGTACATTCACTTATCGGAAGATTCCTTTTGGTCTGAAAAATGTTGGAGCTACATTTCAGCAGGCCATGTATTTTTCTTTCCACAACCTCAAACACATAGTTGAGGCTTATCTCGATGATTTAGTGTCACAATATCGCAAGAGAGATGATCATCCTGTACACCTCCAACTTATCTTTGAGCGATGTCTCTACTACCGAATCCACTTGAATCCAAACAAATGCAATTTTTTCATCACATCAGGTCATTTGCTTGGTTTCATTGTTTTGACAACAAGTATCATGATTGATCCTCTAAAGGTTGAGGCAATAGTTCAGTTGCATCCCCCGTGCACAATCCCTCAACTTCATAGTCTACAGGGAAAATCAAACTTTTTATGATGTTTCATCGCGAACTATGTTGAGATCACAAAGGGTTTTATCTGTTTAATGAAGAAGGACATTCCTTTTCGTTGGGATGAAGCTGCTCAGTGCTCTTTCAAAGCATTGAAACACACCCTCACATCTACCCCTCTGCTTCGTCCACCCAATTATAAAAAATATTTCTTATTGTACTTGTCCACTTCAGAGTCGACCATCAGTATGGTATTAGTTCAGGAGGATGATTTTCTCTCAGAATATGTGATTTATCACTTGAGTTGAGGCTTGGTTAGACAGGAACTCAATTATTCCCACATTGAAAAACTTGTGTTGGCAATAGTTCATGCTATCCAACGGTTCTGTCATTACATATTTTTTCGCAAGACCATAATCATTTACATTGTGAATCTACTTCAATACATGTTTACATGATGGGTAATTGGCAGAAGGATTAGTAGATGGATAGCCATCCTCTAGGAATTCGACTTGGATTTTGTTTCCGCGAAATCCAAAAAGTTGTTGGTCTTTGTGTAACTCATTTCAGAACTTCCGGTCGAATCAGGTGATGTTATACCTGAAGAGTCACCTATCAAAGGAGACATGTTTTTGATCACATCTTCAGACCCCTGGTATGGAGATATACTAGTCTATCTCCAAACTTTGAAGTTCCCTACCTCTTCTTCTTGTGATGAGTGTCATCGTATACACCATCAGGCCAAAAACTATCTCATACTCGAGGACACTCTGTATCGTCGAGGTGTAGATTTCATCCTTCGTTGATGTCTCACCCATGAAGAAGAGAAAATTGTGCTTAACGATTGCGACATTGGAGCATGTGGCGGTCATTTGTCTGGGTTGCCAACAACCCAAAATATTCTATGAGCTAGTTACTTTTGGCCGACATTAATCAAAGATTGTGTTGAATTGGTGAATAAGTGCCACCCATGTCATATCTTCTCTCAGAAGATGAGGGCACACCCCGCTCCCATGTTTCCCTTCATCACAGTTGGTCCCTTCACCAAGTGGGGGATTGATTACACTACATCAAATCCTCCTTCCACAAGGGGGCACCATTATTATTGTAGCAGTAGACTACTTCACGAAGTGGGTCGAAGCTATGCCAATGTTTAAATATGATGGCGAGACCACAACTCTCTTTTTGTTTAACCAGATAATAGCAAGGTTCGGCATCCCGAGAGAGATTGTCACTGACCATGGCAGCCACTTTCAGAAAAAAATGATGTCCAAGTTAACATCAAAGCTTGGGTTGAGGCAAGAACAGTTATCACCCTACTACCCACAAGTGAATGGTCAGGTGGAAGCTGTGAATAAATCCCTTAAGACTATCTTACAATGAACGATTGATTCGGCCAGGTCAAATTGGCATTTGATGTTGTATTTGACATTATGGGCCTACCAAATGTCTATTAAGACTGCAACCATTTTCTCACCTTTTCAACTCATTTACGGGATGGAAGCAATATTGCCTATAGAGTGTTAGATCCCCTCTCTAAAGTTGGCAGTACAGTTATTTCCAGAAACTTCACTGCTTGAAGAGTGTTTATTATATCTTGAACAACGTGATGAGCAGCGTCAGGATGCATCCTTGGCTAACGAGGCTCACAAACAAAAAGTCAAGTGTCAGTATGATCGGTCCGCCCATCCTCAAATTTCCTCTGAAGGTGACCTTGTCCTAGTCTATGACCAAGATAAGGACCCCCTAGGGGCAGGCATGTTCAAAACCATGTGGTTCGGACCTTTCATCGTGAAGGAGGTTCTAAATAAAGGTACTTATCGTCTGGTAGACTTTGAGGGAAATGCTTTGGCGGAGCCTAGAGATGGCCTCTACCTCAAGAAGTATTACTTGTAGGTGGGTCTCCTTGGGTGACTTCTTGTAACATATGTATAGTCTTGTACATTCTCTTTTTAGTTTTCATCTTTTTGTTTTATGGACGTGTCGTTTTTTATGTCATATTTTTCACTGTGGCAGATGTCAAGTGAATCATAGATGTTCTTTGGGTTCACAAACAATGCTAGCCGACACGCTCAGAGGCTTTCTTCCGTAGCTTGGGTTATTTTCACACCTCAAGGCCAGTTTCTATCTTCAGGAGGTATCTGCTTAGGTGACGCCACAAACAATGTCATTGAATATAGCGTAGTCTTAGAGTTTCTTCATGATGCTTTGTTGCATGGTATCTCTCACCTCCGGGTCTACTTAGATGCTCAACTGGTTGTGTCTTAGTTAAATAGGGTTTACCGCATTTACAATCCTACACTACATCGACGGTTCCTTAGGGTATGTCTCTTAGAACGAAGTTTTGATTAGATTATGTGTTTCTATGTTCCTAGGAGATTAAATCAAATCACAGATACTCTAGCTAATCATGTATTAGATTGGCATATTGGACACATGTAAGAAAAATCACACACAAGAACATGTAAATACATTTGTAAAATAGATGTAATCCATAAGACATAAAAAAGATGAAAAAGATCCAGATATATATCAAAAAATATCAGAGTACATGAGTGGGCGCAAGCACCTAAAATATATGTCCAGTCAGAGTCATGGGGCTTATGCCCTCAAAAATATACAAAAGGTTCTCTCAGCACGTAAGTAGTCTAGCCTATCTAAGGGCAAGGCCTGTTGGCCCTACCATTGTTAACAACAGCATTCGCCAAACGCCGAAAAAGTTGGACCCAGGTCCGTAGCACCCCAACCACTTGAGGTTGCATTGACGATGGGAGATCCTCGATCTCCGCCATAGGGACTATACGAGTGAGCACGGTAAGGTTCTACTCTACCCATCTCAATACTCTCTCAGCCTCTCCGGCTGGAGGCCCCCCTGCTGTTGGTGGTTCGATGACTCTAGCTGGTCCTGCCTCTAGTCGAGGACACTGCCTAGTCCTCGCGAAGTCTATTGGATGCACTGGTCCCACATTTGTACATAACATATACATAAGTGTTAGATACTTTGGTATACAAAAAAAATGGTATATATCAAAATACATAAAAATTAAATAACTTTGAAAAGAAAACTTACCCATCTCTCCTCGCTCTGCTCCGGGAGGTACATGCATGTCAAGATCTCTGGAAAAGTTAATCCTGACATAGGGGTAGTCCTCTATTGTCAGAATTTTTCATGACCACCAGTCAAAACATTTGTCATCAAAGGCCTCGATGGTCCTCCCCCCACCCTGTCGTGGCAATAGAACCACCCATCTGCATAGCATCAGGAGAGTGGCATCATGCCCTTGTATAGTCTCTCGAGGACTAAGGCTGGGTACCCTCTTGAAGAAAAAGGATCAAAAAATGGTCCCAAACCCAAAGTTATGGTGCTCCCGTATCCGACACTCTATCATTTCTCTCTTAATGCAATCCAGCATGGTGGTACTCCAGTCAAAAATCCATGCATTTAAGAGTTGTACCGTACAATGCATGTGCACCCGGGAAGCCTGATGCAAAGCCGTGGATACATTGATCCACCCAATGGGTAGGACTATCACTTTGAATGATAGGTTGTTGATCTTATGAATAGGCACCTGAGAACAAACTTTCTCAGTATCAACCTCGCAATGGAGTCTGATTAACTCCTCAATGTTGTGGGGCATGTGGGGAAAGGTACGCAAGTTGACTGGATCCCCTCTCCTCGAGAGACCAATCAGGAAGTAAATGTCCTCAGCCATTGGATTCAACGACTGACCCTCGAGCATGAATGCCTCTGCATCACTATGCCAGTAATATATCAATGCCTTTAGCAACATGGGTTGTGCCCTCATAAACAAACACTAGAAGAACTTTAGCAACCCACATTGTGACAAAACAATGATAGTAGCAGGGTCCTCGGAGACCAAAAAATTAATTTCCTCATGCTCCCTCTCTCTCCAATGCACATAAATTTTGAAAACACAAAGAAATGGAGAGTTAACTCTTGCATTTCCCACTTATTAAGGGTGTACGCGGGCTTTCTTGAGGACAGTCGCATGTACACGTGGGTAGCTTCTCTTCTGCCCGCGTTTACATGCGGGTTGTTCTTGAACAACCCGCGTACATGCAAGTCTGACCTCTTTCAATGTCAGCCCCCCCCCAAAAAACCAAAAGAAATGAAAAAATGGAAGATGGAAATGCAAGGGAGGTTAGTATGTACTTACTTGGTCTAAACACAAGTTCGTTTCGTCCACTGAATCTCCCAGAACCAACTATTTTGGCAAGGGAGTGTTTTTTGACTTTTGGTCAATTCTCAAATTACAATGGTGATAATGAGCTGCCAACCTTCTATTTTATAGACTTTTTGGCCCCTTTTTGTCATGTTTTTGGACCCTTTTGCCATTTTTTCTAGCTTGAAAATTGTTTACTATGGTTCTTGAGTTTCTCAGGGGATGTTATGATAAGTGTTACTTTGGGTTTTGGGAATTTTTTTGAGAGTTGGGTTGGTTTTAAAGGTCTTTTGGTAAAAATTCATTTTTCCAACTTTGTGCATGTAAGATAGGATTCCACCTCCACTT
>ML837179.1:46151-81206 GCA_009831015.1 Picea engelmannii | reverse complement strand
TGCAACACTTTTCTCCCTTAGATTTGTACTTTAAAGCTAGCCGTTTTTCCAAGAATATTTAGAGAAAGAGGAAGGAGCATGAGGCCTTGCTTAAGCAACACCGGAATGAGCCTCCTTCCCTTAGGGTTTTGATTCTAGGGCCCTGCCATTGTAGCACTATAGAACCTAACCTTCTAGTCTTTAAATTTTAAATCCTCCTGAGATTTTGCCCTTACTTTTGACTCCATATTACCCTAAGGCACTGGTTAGACTCACAACGTTGAGCTTGTTGTGGAAAATCAATTTTTAAACTCTCAAATTTGAAACCCTAACTAACCCTAACGTCTCTAACTAGGGCTGACGTCATACTTGACGCAGCAACCCTTCTAACCTAACAATTAATGATGACGTCATGCCTTATTTGAACTTTTGTTGATAGAAAATATTGTTGGCTTGGTCATCTTGTGATAGACATTGATAAATTGATGATATTCATTGACTAATTAACAAAAACGTTGACCTTCTTTGTCTATTATACTAACCCTAAAAGAAGTTGACGTCATCTCTAGGATATTGACGCAACAATCTATTGTATATGAACAATTAATGACATTTAATGCATTGATTTAATTCAAGGATTGATCATTTTCATTTGATGCCATATTATTCTGGTGTTTATTGACAAGTAACATTATATAGCTATTGTCATCATTGCAATCATTGACTTCGTCAATAATTACTGCTGTATATGCTCATATGCGTTAAATTTTGATAGTCATTGATTTATGAAGTATTAACCACTATTGCATGTACTAGTTTCATTGTTGTCTTGTCTCGCAAGCAGGTGCCTTTCTGTGGTTATTCTTTACTTGACTATCTTCTGGGTGGTAATCTGTGAAGGGGAAACTAGCCTTAATCCTTTGAGCCCTTTTCCTTTTCAAACCCCAGATTGCCAGGGACATCTCCCTTGGGCTTAGCCACCCTAAATAGAAAGGACCTCCCCATTGTGGTGACATTGGGTGGGGTAGGTTCCTGTTACGCCAGTTTGACCCTTATCCTCTAGACTATGAACTAAACTACAAACTGAGCGATAACAGTGACTATTAATTCACTTGGTGGGTGAACTGAGGGACATAAAGAGAACTATGGAAATTAAACCCAAAGTGGGTTTTGAGTTGAGATTCTTTTTGGATGATCTCAACCTTTGATTAGAGATGGGATGGGATGATCTCATACATCCATCTTTTAGGTTTCCTTATTATTCTATAAGAAGGGCGCATAGGTCAAAAGGAGGTTGATTCACATCTTTGTTCACTTGGAGAGGGAGAATAGAGCAATGGAGATGGCTATGGAAGCAATGGATGAGGCTTTCAAGGGCGCCTCTTTGCATGGAGGGCTCTAGGAGGCTTATGCTTCCATTATTTTGTGGTGTTGATGCTAGCTTGGAGGAGGGCGCACACCTAGCAGGGAGGACTTGCACTTGTCAGATTGCTTTGAGGAGGGTTTTGTTGGAGAGGTAACACTCAAGATTAGATTTCTGTGGAGGAGTTTCTTCATCAGAGCTTCAAGCAGCAAGGGAGCAAGCTCTCAGTGGGATTGAACAACAAGGGAGAAGGGCACACCATGCTTGGGCGCATCTGCCTTCTGGAACTTCTATGGCAGCTTGTTGGCAGAAATTTTGTGGACAGTTGTAGGACAGTTTGTGGACATTTTCTCAACCTCTTTTCACACCTCCTTGCTTGGAGTGAGGATGATTTTTCACAGCCTCTTTTCACACCTATATTGCTAGGAGTGAGGTTGTAGTTCTACTGCCTCTTTTCACACTTGTGTTGACAGGAGTGGGGCAATGTTCTTTTGTAGTTGGAGCATCAGAGTGAGTACAGTGGGAAGTCATGTCAGTATCACAGATGCAAGCAGAGGATAGGCTAGCCAGAGCTAGCAACTGGTCCCCTTCGAAGACTAGGATTATCTTTGTCCTAGAGGACCTTGAACTATGGGATATATTTCAGGCTCATGTTGTTGCTCCTCCTGCCACTGGTCCCATCTTGGTGGCAGAGTTCAGGAAGAGGAACAACAAGGCAAAGAGAACTATATGTGATTCAGTGAGGGATCACATCATACCCCACTTGACTAGTAAAGACTTTGCATTTGAGATGTGGGCATCCTTGTGCAAGCTTTTCCGGGGTTCTAACCAGAACCGAAAGATGGTTATGTTTGAGAGACTCAAGAGCATTCAAATGCTCAAGACTGAGTCGGTTACTTCTTACCTTGGCAGATTCACTCAGATTAGAGATGATCTTGCAGTCGTCAGAGAGATAGTGCACCCAGAGTTTATGGTGAGGACAACTTTAAACAACTTTACCAAACCATGGGGTCCATTTGTTCGAGGCATTGTTACCCGAGAGCTTATGCCTACTTGGGAGAGACTTTAGGATTTCGTACAGGAGGAGACGAGACTCACCTCAGAGATTTCTGGATAGCAGCGGACACCTTAGGGTGATGAGGATCTTGCTCTTTGGACAAAGGGCAAGAAGAAGGTCGGCAAGGGTGCACAACCAGGTCCCAAGTTTGGGGCAAAGCCACAGGGAGAGAGCAGTAGTGGGTAGAAGAGAGATATGAGGAAAGTGAAGTGCTTTGCTTGTAAGAAGATGGGGCACTATGCTGGACAGTGTCCTAACAGGAAGAAGAAGCAGGGTGGTTCGATAGATACAACAGAGGAGGCAGAGTTTCAAACACAATTTGAGAGGGAGTGTTTCTTTCTCATTTGCCGCACTTTAGTTGAGACGACACCCAGTATCTGGTACATAGATAGCTGGGCTTCGAGCCACATGATTGGTGTGAGGGAGCATTTAACTGATCTCAGAGATACAGAGGTTAGGAAGAAGATTGCTCTTGGTGATGACACCTTAGTCAGAGTTGCTGGGCGTGGCATAGTTACCTTTCAGAGAGATGGCTTGCCACCTATTTTGTTCATGGATGTTCTCTACATACCAGGGTTGAAGAAGAATTTGATTTCAGTTTCCACCCTCCAAGATAGGGGTCTTGGGGTGTCCTTCAGAGGGACAAAGATCCTCATACACCCTAAGGGGTCCTGTCTCACCTCAGGGCAAGTTATTGTAGTGAGGGATGGGAAACTGTTCAGATTGTTTTTTCAACCATTTCATGCTTTGGCAGTGAGTAGCAACATCAACAATCAGTTATGTGAGTTATGGCATTTGAGGATGGCTCACCTTCATCATGGGGCTCTTGGAGGACTGAGAGTGGTTGTGACAGGAGTGCCACAGTTCAGTTCAGAGCATCAGGATGTGTGCAGTGGGTGTGCGCTTGGTAAGTTTACCAAGGATTCTTTTCCTAGCAGTGACACCAGTTCAGCTGGGGTATTGGATTTAGTACACACAGATGTGTGTGGGCCTGTCTCGGGCGTCCTTGAGTGGTGGTGAGTACTATCTCACATTCATTGATGACTACTCCAGGAAGACCTGGATCTATTTCTCGAAGACCAAGAGTGAGGTCTTCAAGAGGTTCCAAGAGTTCAAAGCTCTTGTGGAGAACCAAACAAGAAAGAAGATCAAGGTCTTGCAGTCAAAGAATGGAGGTGAGTATGCCTCCATAGAGTTTGTAGACTTCTGTTACTAGGCAGGGATCAAAAGACAGATGACCGTGCCTTACAACCCCCAGCAGAACGTGGTTGTCGAGAGGAAGAACATGGCGATTACAGGTGCAATGAGATCTATGCGGCATGATCAGAGTTTGCCTCTATACCTATGGGCAGAGGTGAGTGCTGCTGCAGTTTACCTGCAAAACAGGAGCCCCCACAGGATTTTGGGGAAGATGACTCCCGAGGAGGCCTTCATTGGTAGGAGGCCCGATGTCGAGCACATCGGGATTTTTGGTTGCTTGACTTATTCTCATGTCCCCTAAGAGAGAAGGACAAAGCTAGACCCCACAATCTAGCAGGGGATTCTAGTTGGATACTCAGAGGTCTCCAAAGCCTACCGGATTTACATTCCATCACTACGGAGAGTGGTGGTGAGCAGAGATGTTAGATTTGAGGAGGGTAGGGTTTTTCAGAGATCTCTCGAGTCGAGAGTTAGTGTTGAGGATGATGCAGAGGCACAGATTGATGCTTCAAAGGGAGCACAACCTCAGGTTTTTGATACACCAGTTTCAGGGGTGACAGGGTCACTTTACACAACTTTAGGTTCACAGTCACAGACGGTTCAGGCAAAGGGTGCAGAGGCTTCAGGATCTCAGAGTGTTGGGATTGACCCTGAGCCAGATACTCTTGGGTAGGGAGATCTTACTTCTCCTTTGACTACTTTAGGGAAGAGGAAACCGAGATGGTTTCAGGAGACCTTGAAGGAAGCCAAGGAGAACGTAGGAGAGCCCAAGAGACAATTCAAAGAGAGCAAAGCACAAGAGAGGCTTGGGTCCTATTTGGCTATGGTGACGAGTATCTCAAATACAAAGCCACAAACATTTGCGCAGGAAGTTGACCAACAGGTTTGGCGAGAGGCTATGCTGGAGGAGTATGACTCCATTAGGCGCAATGATGTTTGGGAGGTGGTTCCGAGGCCAGTGGGGAAGTCAGTTGTGACTTCCAGGTGGTTGTACAAAACTAAGTATGTTGCAGATGGCAACATAGAGAAACACAAGGCCCGATTTGTGGTGTGAGGATTCTCTCAGGTAGAGGGAGTCGATTATGATGAGACATTCGCACCAGTTGCGAGATACACCTTGATCAGGAGTATTATTGCCATAGCGGCGGAGATGAGTTGGAGGATACATCAGATGGATGTAAAGACCGCATTTCTCAATGGCTTTATAGAGGAGGAGGTGTACATTGAGCAACCATAGGGGTTCGAGGTGAGTGAGAGGGAGTCTCACGTGTGCCTTTTGAGAAAGGCACTATATGGTCTGAAGCAAGCTCCTAGAGCTTGGTATTCACACATTGATACATACTTGCTTCAGATGGGTTTTGAGAAGAGCGATGCTGATCCTAACCTCTATTACATTATTAGAGGTGAGGACATGCTCATTCTCATTCTGTATGTGGATGACTTGTTCGTCACAGGTGCAGAGGATCTCCTAGCTGAGTGCTAGTTGGGACTTGCATCAGAGTTTGAGATGAGTGACATCGGTTTGATGCACTATTTTCTGGGTATGGAGGTATGGAAGGAGGATGGTCACATCTTCCTTCGATAGGGGAAGTATCGTGCAAATATTTTGAGCAGGTTTTAGATGGAGGACTGCAGGCCTATGTCTACTCCCATGGTTACCAACTTGAAGAAGCTCAACGCTTCAGATTCCCAATTGGTGGATGCTACATTTTATAGATAGTTGATTGGTTCACTGATGTATCTGGTCAACACTCGACCAGATATTTGTTTTGCCGGGAACACTCTTAGCCAACATATGGTAGAGCCGAGGAGTATTCACTGGATTGGGGAAAAACATGTGTTGAGGTACATTGCAGGGTCAGTTGATTATGGCCTGGACTATATCAGAGGTGATGGAGTCAGTTTGGTTGGCTACACAGACTCAGACTGGGCATGATGTGCTACTGACAGGAAGAGCACCTCAGGATGCTATTTTTGGTTGGGGTCAGGACTTGTTTCCTGGTCCAGCCGAAAACAGAAGTCAGTTGCTTTGAGTTCCGCCGAGGCAGAGTATATGGCGGCCAATCAGGCTAGTTGCGAGGCCATTTGGCTTTGTAAGATGTTGGTAGGATTATTTGGTCAAGAGTTGCCTCCGACCATCATTCATTGCGATAATCAGAGTTGTATCAAACTCTCTGAGAATCCAACTTTCCATGACCGGTCGAAGCATATAGAGATCAAATACCACTTCATCAGAGATTGGATTCAGAGAGGGCAGTACAGTTACAGTATATACCGACTGACGGGCAAATTATAGATATTCACACCAAGGCCCTGCCAAGGGGCAAACATGTCTACTTCAGAGACAAGATAGGCTTGGTGAGAAACACTTTCCTCGGTAAGAGGGAGTGTTGAGTTTTGGTGTACCAAGGGAAGTGGTCCCGTTGTGGTTGTGGGTCTCTAAGCACAAGAGGGAAATATTTGCCCCATTGTGCTAATTTCACTTTGACATTTTCCTAAGTCAAAAGGGTGAAATTTTTCACTTGAGTGAATAGTGACTATTAATTCACTTTGTGGGTGAATTGAGGGACATAAAGAGAACTATGGAAACTAAACCCAAAGTGGGTTTTGAGTTGAGATTATTTTTGGATGATCTCAACCTTTGATTAGAGATGGGATGGGATGATCTCATCCATCCATCTTTTAGGTTTCCTTATGATTCTATAAGAAGGGCGCATAGGGCAAAAGGAGGCTGATTCACATCTTTGTTCACTTGGAGAGGAAGAGTAGAGCAATGGAGATGGCTATGGAAGCAATGGATGAGGGTTTCAAGGGCGCCTCTTTGCATGGAGGGCTCTAGGAGGCTTATGCTTCCATTATTTTGTGGTATTGATGCTAGCTTGGAGGAGGGCGACTATAGGAGGAGGGCGCACACCTAGCAGGGAGGACTTGCGCTTGTCAGATTGCTTTGAGTAGGGTTTTGTTGGAGAGGTAACACTCAAGATCATATTTCTGTGGAGGGTTTTCTTCATTAGAGTTTCAAGCAGGAAGGGAGCAAGCTCTCAGTGGGATTGAGCAACAAGGGAGAAGGGTGCACCATGCTTGGGTGCATCTGCCTTCTGGAGCTTGTATAGCAGCTTGAGAGGGGCTGCCACTGTATCAGGTTCTCTTGTTTCATGTACTTGTTGTATCTCACATATTTTACATCACATATATAGACTTATATTCAAAACTGGTTTTCCCCGGGGGGGTTTTTATCCAGGGTCATGTTGACCAAAAATACCTGTGTTCATTTCCATGTATGCTAGAGTTTAGAACAACATTATTTCAGTTGAAAAGATCTAAGAGGTGTGTTACATATTTATGGTATGGATGTGCTAACCTATTGGTCACTAAAACTACATGCTAGAGCACCTTAAAAGACTATGTAACCGTAACAGAACAGCAGCAAAGTTCCTATACAGTTTGCTGTTATAAAACAGCAGCAAAGACGGTTGTGACAGAAGAAACTTAGAGCCAACTTGAGGTCAAGACAGACCTAGTTGGCAGCCTGTTAGGACCTCAGAAAATCTTCAATTTCAAGGGTGACTACTTGGGAAATATGGTCACTAATTCTATTTTGTAATTCACTTAGGAAAAAGTGAATTGTCTTATGTTTTGCAGTTGAGTCTAATAAAGTGTATTCAATACATTAATGACTTAGACTATATTTAATCTCAACCGTACATCTCAAGATCGAATTAGTGTTTTGGTAGATTAGTTTTTTAGACAAAGCATAAATACAAACAAGATAGAAAGATTTAGACAGTTCACAATGAAATAGAGAAAGTGACCAGGAGAGAGAGAGCAGATCGGTTCAAGGAGGAGGAAGAGGGCATACAATAGCAGAGCCATACAACCATACAGCAGATTGCTGTTGTTTTCTATTTTTCCAGTAGGCTGTACCTCTCTCAGGCAAGCCATACACATGTCTTCAGGGTGATTTATTAACCATGCAGCTGCTGGTTTTAAGTAGACTGTGGAGGTTACCTTGTAAGCTTCAACAAAGGAATGAGAAGCTGATTCTAAGGAGAAATCATCTGTGTATGTATGTATTTGATTCATGCTTCTGCTCTTTTCTATCATTTCAACATTGTGGTCCCCGATGATGGGTGGAGTGTCCACTCGAAACATTGGACGTTTCATAAACTTGCACAGTTTCTTTCCAGAAAGTTCAAGCAATATTGTGTGATTGTTGTAAAGTTAAGAAATTTATGTCTTTAATTATATTCAGTATTTGAGTTATTTATGAGATGAATATTAGGCAAGCAGTCACCTAGGGTTGGGAAATTTCACATGGTATCAGAGCCTTGACTTTGATTGATATTCTCAAGGGTTTACATGACAGTTTTGTTGTTTGTCTTAATTATATCTGAGAGTATTTGTCTTAGATCTTAGAGATGGCAGCAGCTGGCGTTAGATTTCAAGAAAGGTTGGAAGGTGCCTCAAATTTCTTGCCTTGAAAGATCAGGGTAACATTGTTATTGGAGGAGAATGATCTCTAGGAAGTCAAAGTTATTGTGGCTACACCTACAGATCCACAGCAGTTGGCAGCTCATAAGAAGAAGGAAGTGAAGGCCAAGCGGATGATTATGGATGTTGTAAAGAATCACTTGATTTTTCACATATCTGAGAAAAAGATCGCAAAGGAGACGTTTGATGCCTTGGTTGGCTCTCTACTAGAGCAATAACACAAATAGAGTTGATTAGATCAGACATAGTTACCATTTACCTAATGAAGGTCGCATAGATTGGTGATCAACTTGCAACAGTTGGGGAAAAGATTGAAGATGCAAAACTAATGAACATGGCACTGAATGGATTCTCAGATTCATGGGAAATTTTTTTCAAGGGTATTTGTGCTCGTGAGAATCTTACCTCTTTTGAGAGATTGTGGGATGACTGTATCCAGGAGGAGACTTGGATGAAGTTAAAGGCCATCAAGGATGATAAACAAGCCCTATTTGGATAGATGAAGAAGGTCAGAGGAAAACGACCCAGCGAGGGTAAGGGAAACAATGAGGAGTCTTCCTCATAGCCAGGTAGAAGAACTTGAGTAAGATCAAGTGCTTCATTTGTCATAAGCACAAGCATTATGCATCATAGTGTCTATACAAGAAGAAGAGCAAAGGGTAGTAGCAGTAAAAGCAGGTGGTAGCCTCTGCAAAAACTTAGATGAATGAGTTTGCTACCAAATTTGAGTAGGATTTCTAGATGGTATCTTGCCTTTCTACTGGCACAATTCTAAGGGATGCTGGGAATGTGGATAGTTACTATTCCCTTCTAGCTCCAGTGAAGTAACTCTTTAGACTTTGATGATGTTCTGTTTGTTCTAGGTTTTAGAAAGAACTTGCTTTCAATTTCAATTATGGAGGATGAGGGATATGAAGTAGAGTTCAAGAACCAACATGTCCTCATCAAGCCAAAGGAAGCTAGCCCAGAAGTAGCACATGTCGTAGGGGTTAGAGAAGGCAATCTATATAGGTTATAGGGTGATGAGCCTGTTTGAGCCCTAGTACACAACAATGACAACTTGTGTGAGTTATGGCACAAGAGGATGGGGCATCTACATCATAAGGCATTGCCTATTCTGAGAGAGATAGTCACAAGTCTTCTAGAGTTCATTGAGCAACATGGAGTATGCAAAGGGTGCACGCTTTCCCAAGCAGTGAGCATAGGTCTAAGGAGATTCTAGAGTCGAGACCTATTGCATTTTGATCTCTGTGGACTGATGTTAGTAGTATCAATGTTAGGAAGTATGTATTATATTTCCTTTATTGATGACTTCTCTTGCAAGACTTGGATCTACTTCTTAAAGGCCAAGGATGAGCTCTTTAGCAGGTTTCAAGAGTTCAAATCTTTGGTTGAGAACCAGACGGGGAAGAGGATCAAAGCCTAGAGATCTAATAATGGGGGTGAGTATACCTCCAAGGAGTTCGAGAGGTTCTACAAGGAGGTAGAAATCAAGAGGGAGCTAAGTGTTCCATACAACCCACAACATAATGTGGTTGCAGAGCATAAGAACCAATCCATCATAGGGGTTGCTAAGGCCATGATTCATGACCAGGACTTGCCGATATTTCTTTGGGAAAAAGCATGCAACACAACAATGTACATCCAGAGCATGTGTCCTCACAAGGTCTTGAAGGAAAAGACACTAGAGGAGGCATTCACTGGTGTGAAGCCAAAGGTGAGTCATTTCTGCATCTTTGGTTGTGCAATTTATATCCATATACCTGTAGAGAAGAGGCCCAAGTTGTAGCCCTCCAACAAGAAGGGCTTATTTGTAGGTTGCATTGACACTTCAAAGGCCTACATGGTCTATATATTCTAGAGCAAAGGAAGACAATAATAAGTAGGGATGTAAAGTTTGAGGAGGACCTTGCATCCAGGAAGTCCCTTGAACCTATTTTAGTGCCAAAGGATGAGGAGTAGGAAGCTTTGATTGTCGAGCTAGGGTCACCACAAACCCCAATGGGTTGTAGTATGTGATGACAACTTTCAGGTGAGGAGGAGACATTGGCCTCTACCAATTATGTTAGGAGATCTCCATGGTTCACTCAGACATTGGGGGATGCTCAGGAGTATGTTGAGACTCATAGGAGCACATTTAGAGAGAGCAGAGCTCTGAAGAAGTTTCCAAAGTACATGGTGTTGATGAGCCGCATCATAGATTCAGATCCATCTAGCTTTCAAGAGGCATCAGTCCAGTAGGTTTGGCGGGATGTCGTGGTGTACACCTCCATCATGAAGAATAATGTATGGTACATAATGCTAAGACTAGAGAGGAAGTTAGTAGTGTGTTCTAGGTGGTTCTACAAAATCAAGCATGCTGCAGATGGCAACATCGAGAAGTTCAAGACCGGGTTTGTGGCGAGAGGGTTCTTCCAAAGAGAGGGAGTGAACTACGAGGAGACATTTGCTCCAGTTGCGAGGAACACTTCCATTAGAGTTGTTATGTCTTTAGTTTCATTTATGGGGTGGAGGATACATCAAATGGATGTGAAAACAACTTTCCTTAATGGAATAATTGAGAAAGAAGTGTACATAGAGAATCTTCAGGGCTTTGAAGTAAATGGGAAGGAGTCCCATGTTTGTAGGCTTAAGAAGGCCTTGTATGGACTCAAGAAGGCACCGAGGGCTTGGTATTCTAAGCTTGATGGATATTTGCAGAGTATGGGCTTCACCAAAAGTTGAAGCAGATCCTAATTTATATTATATTTGTTGGGATTGATCTACTTATTTTGGTGCTATGTACATGATTTGTTTCTTATTGATTCAAAGAAGCTCATTGCAGGGTGCAAAGCAGATATAGCGGTTGAGTTTGAGATGAAATTCATGGGCATGATGCATTACTTCTTGGGTTTGGAGGTTTGGCAGAAACTAGGGGAGATTTTCCTTGGGTAGGGTAAGTATGCAGTTGAGGTCTTGAAGAGGTTCGGATGGAAGACTACAAACCTATGGCCACCCCCATGATCACTAATTTGAAGAAAGGTGATAGATTCAGATTTAGAGTTGGTGGACTGTACATTGTTCAGGTAGTTGATAGGTTCTTTGATGTATTTAGTCAAACATCAGACCAAATATATGTTTTGCAGTGAAAACCTTGAGCCAGTTCATGGTGGAGCCAAGATAGGAGCATTGGGTAGTAGCAAAACATGTGCTCAGGTTCTTGAGGGGCATAGTGGAGTATGGTTGGAGATATCTTGGAGATGGTGAAGTGAAGTTGTAGGGCTGTATACAAGCTCAGATTGGGTAGGTAATGCAACAGATGGGAAGAGCACCTCAGGTTGCTACTTTAGCTTGGGATCAATGATGATATCTTGGTTTAGTAGGAAGTAGACTTTCGTGGCACTTAGCTTAGCAGAGGAAGAATACATGGAAGCCAATGTTGCTAGTTGTAAGGGCATCTGGCTTCGCAAGTTGCTTGTAGGGTTGTTTGATTAGGAGTTGGATCCCACAATGATATACTGTGATAATTAGAGTTGTATCAAATTCTTTGAGAATCGATTGTTTCATGACAGGTCCAAACACGTAGAGATCATATATCACTTCATACGAGACAAGATTCAGAAGGCAGTAGTAAAGCTCCAATATGTTCTCATAGATCAACAGGTCGTTGATATGCTGACCAAGCCCTTAGCAAAAGGGAATTTTGAAGCATTCAAAGATAGACTTGGATTGGTGCAAAATTTCTTCCTTGCTAAGAGAGAGTGTTGAGAAATGTAGCTTGGATAGGAACTTCCTCCATAGGTTTCAGTGTGAATGTGCAAGAAGTGGTTCAAGACATTTGTGGGTGACCACTTAGGAAAAGTGGTCACTAATTCTATTTTGTAATTCACTTAGGAAAAAGTGAATTGTCTTATGTTTTGCAGTTGAGTCTAATAAAGTATATTTAATGCATTAATTACTTAGATTAGAATTAATCTCAACCGTACATCTCAAGATCAAATTAGGGTTTTTGAGATTAATGTTTTGGTAGATTAGGTTTTTAGACAAAACATAAATATAAACAAGACAGAAAGATTCGTATAGTTCACAGTTGGATAGGGAAAGTGACTAGGAGAGAGTAGATCGATTTAGGAAAGAGGAAGAGGCCATACAACAAGCCCGTACAGGGAACAACTGTACAATCCATACAACTGTAGAACAATTTGCTTCAGTTCTCTGTTTTTCCAGTAGGTTGCACTTCTCTCAGGTAGGTCATACACCTATGTTCAAGGTGATTTATTAACCATGTAGTTGCTAGTTTTAAGTAGACAGTGTGAATTACCTTGTAAGCTTTGACAAAGGAATGAGAAGTTGATTTGAAGGAGAAATCACTCGTGTAAGTGTGTATTTGATTTATGCTTTTGCTATTTGATTTTTTTTCTAGTGTGTGACTGTTGCAATCTTCATAAATTTATTTCTGTGTTTAATTAAATTCAATATTTGAGTTATTTATGGAAGAATATTAGGCCAACAATCACCCAGGGTTGGGAAATTTCACACTATCCTCATTAAAATTTACATCCCTACTTATCACTATCTTACCTTACGCTAGAATGTAGATATGGCAAGCCTCAGATGTTTCATTGTACCCAATAAAACACCCTTGATACTCGAGGATTCAAACTTAGTTCTCTTCTTGTCAGTCACATGAATATAAACAAGACAACCAAATACATGAAAGTCCAGTACCTTTGGTTTCTCACCACTAAAGGCTTCCTTTAGTGTCTTGTCCTTTAATGCTCTATGAGGACATCAATTTAGAATGTACACAGTTGTATTGCATGCCTTTGGCCAAAGATACACAGGAAAATCCAAGTCATGGGTCATAACCTTGGCTGTCTGTATGATGTACTAGTTCTTCCTCTCTACATTACTTTATTTTTAGGTGTCCCATATATTCCGAGATTAGAGGGTGGTTTCACTATCCTTTTAGGGAGTCTTGGAACTCTTTCTCCATCTTCCTTTGGTTCCTGGACCAGAGATGCCTGGCCCTATACATGCGGGAGGCCCTCAGCCTTAGATCTCACTCTATTCGGCCATGCCCGCCTAGAACCAAACACCTCCTGGTCGATCACTTCATTCTTTCTGGTGCTCACATCAGACCGAGGCAAACAAATAATAACACTTCATCAGACATTAGATCCATGAGGACTAAGGAGACCATTCATGCTTGACTAGTAAGGACCTTATGGAGATGTTGTCTTAGATCTTGAGACAATTTACATAGCACACGTAGATAAGGGGGCTTCCTCCAAATCTCGACATGGGGCTACCTTATCTGGGGTATTTAGACATATCATAGACTAGATTTTCCAGCTCTTCTAGATCGGGCAATCAGTTAACTGTCTTTAGTTTCTTCTGTTCAGCCTAAGATGTTAGGAGAGGAAGAATCGGGGGTGGTTGATTAGGAAGAATTGGGGGTGGTTGATCAGTGCCCCTTAGGCGAGACCTCATCTCCTCCCCCCTTACAAGAGGAGTTATTCTTGGGTTTTTTCGTAGTACGTGCATGTTTCTACATTATTGATCCGCTCTCTTGATTCATTGTACTAGACTACAAAATATTATCTAGTATAGCATAGTTTAGATATGCTTTTACCTTGCTGCTTTTATTTACATTTTATAGGAGCGGCCTTTGCGTTTCCACTTTGTATCCTCACTATTATACTCAGTAGTACCTTTGACCTACTTGTGGTCTTCTTGTTGGACATTAATAAAATTACCTTATCTTATCTTATCTACAAACTCATTCCGTTGCAGGTTATAAGGTGTTGTTAGCTCCCTCTTGACTCTCACTTTCCTATAAAATGCATCAAAGCTTTTGGAGGTATACTCTCCACCATTGTTAGACCTCAATACTTTGATCTTTTTACCTATCTGATTCTCCATAAGAGCTTTAAACTCTTGAAACTCACGAAAGACTTCATCCTTGGTCTTCATAAAGTAAATCCAAGTCTTTTTGGAGGAGTAGTCAATAAATGAATCATAATAAATGTTACATGTGAAAGAAGCTAATGACATAGGTCTACATACATCTAAATGAATGGGATAAAGAGTCTCTTTTGCTCTATGCTCATTGCTTAGAAAAGTACTCTTCCTATGCTTGCCGGGTGCACAATCCTTGCACACTCTTCTCTTCTGGATCTTGAAGTTCGACAATCCTTGCATTATGTCCTTCAAGAGTGGCAGTGCTCCATAGTGTAGGTGATTGAATCTCTTGTGTCAAAGATCTCCTAGCTTGTCACAACAATGCCCTAAAGCACCATATTTCATAGAATCTACAAGCAACCTATACATGCCACCTTCTTGCACACCTTTGGCTAAGAGTCAACCATCCTTTTAGGTTTGATCTATTATGATGACTTGCTTATCATCAAACTCAACCACACACTTAAGATTTGTCATGGCTGAAACTGTAAGAAGATTCGTAGTTAAACCAAGAACATACAAAACATCATTCAAATCATGAACATCACTTGATGGGATGTAGAAAGACACACATCCCATTCTAGTAATTAGATATGTGGCATCGTTGCCCAATTCCACTTGTATGTCGACTTCTTCTTCTTGAAGTCTGTTAAATGCCTTCATGTTGAATGCCATGTGTGTAGATGCTCCACTATCCACATGCGCCACTCTACTAAAGAGATGGTGTTAGTGTAAAGGCATGATACCGTGGAGAAGGCAGTCTCAAGCTTAGATTCCAACTCATCCACTTTGAAAGATTTTGCACTCCCTACACACTGCTTTTGTTGCTTGTTCTTTTCCTTCTTCTTCTCAGGGCACCGAGATGCATAGTAGCTCATCTCGTGGCACTCAAAATGTTTCACATGACTCAAGTCTTTTTTCCCATGCTTAGATGAACATGAATGTTTCTTGTGACTCTTCTTGTGTACTCACTTCTTTCCTCCTTTCATCACTTTACTAATGAGGGCTTGGTTTGGGATCTCATTATCTCTGGCCATGATTGTTGCTCTCCTTGTCTCCTCTTGGATGAAAGCATCCCGAAGTTGCTCAAATGTAGGAATGTGCTCAAGGCCACATACAGTCAGCACGAAGGATTCCTAGGGCTCCGAAAATCCACTAATTACGACACCAACTTCTCGTTCTTGACCTTCATCTTGATGGCCACAAGTTGATCTTCGATGTGGGTAATCTTCATCAAATAACTAGATACTCTGTCTGTGTCACTCATGTGTGCTTGAGTGAGTTGATTTTTTAGAAGCAATTTTTGGAACACATTCCCCCTCTTATATAAAGTGATCAATGCTGCCTACATCTCATTAGTTGACTTCCCCACAATTTGAGGTATCAAATGGTCCAGTTACCCCCCATGCCTAGGGGTAACTAGAGGAGATCATGTCCTGTGGCCCGCAATGGAGAACATGATCTCGACCATGATGATGATCAACATGTCCACAGATGGCAGCCCAACAACCCCCCTCATTCACCTTTATAGTGACACGTCAAACAAGGCTCATCACATCCAAACAACCCAGTGTATGGGAGACGGTAAGCCATCGTCACCATGAGGTATGTTAGTCTTTCTTTCATGCAAAGTGTTGTGCTTAATTTGTTGGGCATGTGGATGAGGATCTTTGGTTGAAGTTGGATAATGGATCACTGGCTTGGGAAATTGTGTTAGTTGCCTTGTTTCACCTTGGTGGTTAGCTTCTATGCCCTAGTTCCATGTTGTCACTGCCCAGGGAATAGGGGTACTACCGGGGGGCCCTTACAAGGGTAATGTTTCGTTCCCTACCATACTTTAACACTTTCCATTATGGAGCCTCTCATAGTGTACCAAACTTTGGTAATGGGTCATGGTCCATTCTCTCATGAGAAGAAGGGCTTGAAGGCGTAGAGGTTGATGCAGCTGCTCTATACATGTATATTATTGATAAATGATAAAGTCCACCATAAAATCCTCAGGCCAGCTTAAGCTCTACCCCCTCTAATGTTAATCGCCCATGTCCAGATGCGAATGAATGCACCAAATTATAAAGGACAATAGCCTAGTAAAAAATGAAGGAATGAAGCTTGAAACTTTATAAAGGGGACTTGCAAATGATAATTGGGTATCAAAAGGCAAATTAAGGGGTTTGGAATGCAAAAAGTACTGAGGAAAGGGTATCTCAAGCCAACAAGTGCTCCCTTTACAAAGGCTCTCATAGAAATGGATTCAATGACACCATAAGTCATGAAGTAAGCCCTAAAGCCATATCACTATCACACTTACTCTTGAAGGGTTTCTTTCTTTCTTTCCATGGGACCTATCCCTCTACTTCGGTTGTTTTATTTCTTGTCTAGGTTGGCACACTTAATAGGGTTGGATGAAGGCCCTCCCATACTTAAACTTGCCAACTCACATGGGGTCCTGAGCTGGTGTGATGCTTGAAGGGGATACCGAGGTGAATTGTTTACATGGCTTATATCTTAAGTTACAACTTACTTTTCATGCTTTAAGGACTAATATTTCTTGTGAACCTTGGCTAACCTTGTCTTATACTTTGTTTTGTTTTGGATGGCCTTGACATGGTTCTTTGAGGAACATACCGGGCTTGTACCCAGGACATTGTGCCTTTATTGCAAGATCTTGGCACGTGTGATGGAGAATAGTGGGTCATCCAGTGACTCATCACCCTCAAACATCAACTCTCACATCCTTGGAACCTTGGACAATGGACACATGGGCTTGGTATGAGCAGATTCAATCATGATGGCACATAGATGGGCTGAAAGCCCATAGGCTAGGCATAGTACCTCATAGCTTATTTACCCATTGGATCAGGGACGTTGCAACAACTTACAACCAAAGATCTTGCAGAGACGAGATGCAGCTCCCTCTAGCCTGGACGCAACACTTAGATCTTGGATGTTGGCCCTATTTTGATGATGATGTCATCTTCTAAGGTTTGATGGAGCTAGTGTTTGGTGGATACCTGGGGTGTTGATGATGGTTGGCATGACTTTGGGTGAGGAGAGACATCACTTGCTCCCACCTCACTCCGGATTGATGCCACATGGCCTTTGGAGGCCTCTTCCTTCTCTAGGAAGGCTTGACATCTCACGTGTGGCTTATTTTTTGCATTTTAGCATTTGTAAAAGGTTAAATGATGGGTCGGCCCCACTTGGATCATTGTTATTTATGTTATGTGGAAAAATATGCTAGGCTAGCCTCATATAGGAAGGCTAGCGCTAGCTTTCTTTTTTTCATCATCATTCCTCACCATTTTGTGGGGTAACACTTCTACTTATTCACTATTTCATCCTTCTTGGTCTTTCTCTCTCATGTGCTATGCTTGGAAGTGGTTTCTTGTGGGTGGTTTGCTGATTTTGGATGGATATTTCTGCAATTAGGGTTTTGTGCTCTTGTTTTCTTGGATAAAGTAATTTTCTGCAATTTTATGGTATATTGTTGATGTAAATGGTGAAATTGCTATTTTGTTACAAGGATTCTTGTTTGTTGAAACCCTAAGAGAGGAACTTAAGTGCTTCTTCCTCTCACAAAGTTTTATTTGTCCAAAATTTGTGAATTGTCCTTGCTAGGGTTAAAACCCTAAAGCCATAAAGTGCTAGCACATTAAGATTTTAGCCCTAGAAAATTGGTCTTTGACCTAGTTGAAGCTACAAGAAGGGAGAAACGATATCTAGGGCACAAAAGTGCTTGCACCCTAGACGTCCTTCTCCTCAAAGTCTAAAGCCTAAGGCCCAAAGTGCTTGCACCTTAGGGTTTAGACTCTACCTCTTGGTTTCGAGTAGATCAACCTTCAAGCTTGGATGCATTTGAGACTCCATAGCCCTAGAATGGTAAAGGCACTAGTTTAGAAGTAATTCTTCATGGTGAAAGTAGTCATTAAAACCTTTTTCCAAATCTCTCAAGTGTTCTACTAACTCTACCAACTCTAACCCTAGCAAACTCACAATATTATTTTCTGTTGTTATAAAAGTTTGCTACAGCCATCTAAAACTACATTAAATTGCTGCATACACTCACCTAAAGGTGGCCTAACTTGTTCAGAAATCTCTTCTAGCAATTGAATAATTTTGTGCTAGATGAATGCTTGCTTTTCATGTTAAATTGCTACATTTCTGAGCACTAATTGTTGCTGCTGTTGCAAATTATTCATTGCTGTTATAAGACTGGTTTACTGCTGCAATTTGCAACAGCCATAGCTACTTAAATTGTCTAGTGTCGAAAAGAGGTCATTATTGCATACTTAGGCTTGTAAGTTGTTATATATATGCTACAAAGTGTTCTTGTTCCGGGCAGGTACAACAAACTACATTAGAACCTCTCTCTCCTGCCTAGACCTAGACCAACTAACTAGTGATCAAGATAGGGGGCGGTAGGCTTGGCTACTAATCTTGCTATTTGATCCCTTGAGGTCACCAGGGAAGCCTCCCTTGTGGTGGACCTCCTCCATCACTAAAATGAGGGAAGATCCTACTTAGGTGACAATGGTAGTTTCTTCCATAGTTACACAAGATTTGGGGATCTTGTGGTGGGCTTTGCAAAAGTACAAATCCTACGATAATAGGTCCTTCACCGAATACATAAGGATTCTCTTTGCTTTGGCAATGCTCTTCTTATGTGCGGTCAACAAAGTAACATCATTGGGAGTAACGACAATCCCTTTATAATCTCCCAAATATCCATCTCCTTCAACAAGATCCATAGTTAACACTTCCAAGATGCAAAGTTGGAAGCACCCTCTGGATGGTCACACTCGCTAAGATCAAGTAGTCATCTTACAAACTTAGAACACACTTCAACAAATAGATCAGCCAATGAAATCAACCTATCTTAGATTCACAATGCCTATCTCAGGTAACAAATCCACTCCAATTACTAGAGCTACATGGGCATCTCACCCATAACCTCTCACAGGCCTGGTGCTTCTCATAGGCGTAGATCACTATCATAGAATCTGTCATAATCTTACACTGACCAAAATAAAATATGCCAAGTGTCATAAGTGTAAGGAATTTGTCATATGGGTGTAAAGGAATCCCCCCACATGGCACATCCATCTTGCAAGGAATGCCCTTCAACGCTCATGCACCCATTCCTAAGAGAACAACTTGGAACAACCAAAGAATAATAGGTGACTTGCAACAATTCCACTTTGCTCTTCTGTTATTAAGACCTGCAATAAAGGCTTTAGTTTGCAAGTAGTAAGCTTAGCGATAATTTTGTATATAGTATTACATAAAGAAATAGGTCTATAGCTATCAAAACTTATAGCATTTTCTTTTTTGGAATTAAGGTTAGAAACATTGAATTGAGAGCTTGAAGCATAGCCCCAACCTCCCTAGATTCTTCTTTTGTTGCTAAATGGACATTCTTGATGATGTCTTAGGAGAGATGATAGAAATCAATAGGAAAGCCATCAGGGTTACAAACTTGCCCATTTTTCATTGAGAACATGATGTCACAAAGTTCTTGTTCTTGGATGGGCCTGACTAAGATATCATTATCCTCTTCTATTACTAAATAGGGAATGGAGTTTAGGATTTGATTTTTCTTTGTAGTCGATTTGTCTTTTGAGTTCTATAGAAGATTATTGAAATAAAGAGCAACTTCTTGGCTAAGATTAGTTTGTCCTTCCACTAGGATACCATTACCATTTTTTTTTTGTGACTGGCGGAATCGACAACTCTCGGTTCTCGTACTCACGTGACACAGGGTCGATTCCCGTCTGCTACCTCTATAACCTCCAGGTGTGTCCACACAGCTTGCAAGCATGGGGCACGGGTAAATTGGGGTGAGAATTGAAATTGAGACCTCCTTTTTACATTTCCTTCCATTTACACGGCACTTACCAATCGGTCTACACCCCTGCGGGCTTTCAAAATTGAAGGAGATGGGGGTGGGCTTTGATCCACTTATGTGTGCACAGGTCACGATATCATTTAATATAATATCTCTGGGTGCAACCACATGTTCGACCAGTACCTCAAGGTGCCCCCATGGCTTCAGGTTAGGCCCTCACGGGAATTGAACCTTTCCCAACGGTGAAAAGCTCCTTGCTTTCCACCATTGGATCCAACCCCTTTGGGCGATACCATTACCATTTTTAATCTTGGAGATGTGGTTTGATTATCTTCTATGGAGGTAGGGCTTATGAAAGAATTTGGAGTTTCGACTGCTCTCCTTTAGCCACCAGACTCTCGATCTCTGACACCAAAAGTTTTTTTTTTGTATTTTTCTTCTAATTTCGCTTGTTGTTTTAGAAGATTTGTAGATAGCCCATTTGATTTGATAGCTTTTTGAATGGATTGCATTACCTGTTGAAGGGATTTTTTTCCCTTGAAAATATTTTAAAGATGTTTTTGTTCTATACTTTTAGTTGGGAATTGAAATATTCAAGTTTTTTGTGCATAATAAACATTTTTGATCCTGCTACATAATGCACTTACCACCATTCCTTGATTTGTAGAGGAATTCAAGATGGGATCCAATCAATAGTCTTCATCAAGCCAATCTTTTTGATATCGAGAAACTGTTTAGTCTCTCCACAAACCTTTGCCATTTTTCCTATTGTTCCAAGTAAATTTCCCATCGCTAGGCGAGATATCAACCAAAGTGTTTTGCTGAATGAAATTTGATAGGATTGATCCCATGTTCCCCTGAATTCCTCCCTTCTCGTGGATCCCTAAAATTAGGTTTAGGTCCCCTTCAATAATCCATGGGAGATGATTTAAAGCTTCTCTTTCTTGTGATAACAAATTCCAACCCAAAGGTTTCATGATTGCTAGAAGTTAGAACAGGGACATCCACATTAGTGAGGTAAGAACATTGATTTTATAATTAGTTCTTATTTTGAGGGTGATTCAAAATTTGTTTGTGTGAACACCAAGGAATTCTAAAGCATCAAGGTTTATCTAGGTAGCAATTATGCTATTGCCACTTTAGGGTTAGTATAGAAACCAACAAGTTTATTCCAAATAGATTTTCAAATTTCCTCTATCTTGTGAGGATTGATATTGGATACTTGAATGAGACAACCTCAAGGTTTTCTAAACTTTTTCCTTTTAAAGGATCTTTGCTTGATTGCTATACCTATACCTCTTACATTCATGAGAGGATCTTCATATTTTACCTTGGAATGTAATACCGCCTTTAACAGGAAATAAACACCAAGCTATAATAGTGAAAGAGAGGTAACATTTATTTAGATTTGTTCAGGGTATTTGTTGTGTTAAGTGGCTAGTCTTTCACATATTTTGTTGGAAGGAAATAAAAAAATTAATGGATATTTTATTAGCGCTTGGAAACAAAGAATGCTTGCGATTTTTGAGCATAAGTGTTTGGATATAATAGTGATAAGAAAGGAGTTGCGACATGAAATAAATGTGGAGACAAAAGCCACATTTGATCAGAAGATTTGTTAAGTTGTGATATCGATTAAGCTATTAGTGATTGATGAGATCTTACTTGGCATCCAAGATGGAGATGATGCATTCAAAATTTGGAGGCGTTTGAAGAATATGCACAAAACATTAAACAAAGGCAAGGTATTTTTCTTAAAGAATATGTTGGTTTTGGTGAAAGTAGAAAGAACACAAGTCTCTTCATGAGCATTTAAAAAAAATTAAAGATATTAGATGTTAGATTTCGGGGTTACACCGAAAGTGTTTACCCAATATTTGTGGGTGCTTCATGAGATTTAGGGTACATAGTCTATGATCAACACTTGGATGGTTCGTGATGGATTTGCACATTGGAGATGGCTTACTCAGTGATTGCTAGACCATAGTTGGGTGCTTGCATGACAGTCTCCCTTAGGGCGTTGAAGATCTTTAGACAACTTGGTGACATTCTACATGCTGGTCACATGGAGGAGGTTGCTTGCTTGAAGAACGCCATACATTGGAGGAGGAGAATTTGGCATTTAGGAGGAGGGCATTGAGCCCTAGATAGCATGGGGTGGCTTGGATGCTTGCATGGAGGCATGGAGTTGAGTTGGGGACCCTTGGGTTGTGATGATGTTCATGCAGGGGGAGTGGACCCAATGGAGCACATGGCTTAGGAGGTGCGTTGGAGTCCTTGGAGGCTTGGAGGAGGAGTGTTGGACACATCTTGTGGATCACCCTTGCATTGCAGCCTTGCCTCTGTACAACATCACCTTGGAGATGGACATGTGTACCCTTGGAGTGTAGTGCCCCACATGTGGTTTTGTAGGTTGCTTGTAAGGGCTTAGGCCCATATATGTTTGTTGGCCTCCTTTACCTTCCATATATAGAGAGAAAGGAGAGAGTCCTTACATCATTCTTATTCTTGTTCATTATCTTGTGTTAGAGATGTTAGTAAGACTAGCGCAGTAGTCTTCCTTTCTCTTGTGCGTCTTCATTTGTACTTCATTTCTCTTGTCTTGGAGGCGTTGGGGTTTATTGGAGCATCTTGAATACTAGGGTTAGGGTTTCAACTTTCATCCCTTGAAGACTTGGAGATTAGGGTTTTGTGATGAAACCCTAGGTTGTACTTGTTGAAGTGAAGAAGAAGAGCTTACGTCTTGCCTTGGAGGACATGCTAGTGTGATACTTGCTTGTTGTAGCTTCTTGGTGTGAGCTAGGGTTTTCTTGGTTTTCCCTAGCTAAGGTTTTGGAGAGCTAGAGGATTGTACTAGCCTTGGGACGAGGCTATGATATGTACATGAACTTCATCTTTATACATATATATCAGAAGTTTTCAGCTGTCCAAAATTGTCTCTATTGCAGATCTGATTTTCAGCCATCTATTTCTTCATGGTTTTGTAATTTTCAGCACTTGTATGTCTTGCCGATTTGACATAAGTTAACACTGGAATTGTTAAGTGATTTAACATTAATACTGAAGAAGATAGGGCAGATTTGCTGCTGTATTTACAGCTGTCATAAAGTGAATTTCAGATCTGTTAACTTTTATGCATGATAAGATTGCTGTAGAGGGCTGAAACTTGTTGGTACACTTTGGTATCTTTTATCTTGAATTGCCTAGTGGATTGGGATTGTTAAGAGGTCAAATATTGTCCTCTGTTGCTGATATTTTATTTATATTCCATGATATCCCTAAGGTTGAAAGTTCACAGCATTAAGATCTGGGAAACCTCTAGGAAAGAGGTGAAATTTTCTGAGTTGCATTAATTGCCCTAGTGCGAAAAATTTCTACATTAGAGACTAATTGAAAGCAATAGTAAGCTGGAAGAAGATGATTTGGTGATAATAATTTTTAGGAGCCTGTTGTCATTCTATGAGAATTTTATTGTGGCTTTGAATATATCTCTGAAGATATTGATCTAAAATTTGAGTAGTTGAGCAACAAACTCTTGTAGAAGGACAAGTGACAAAAAGAGTTTGGCAGCAGTAGTGGGAATGGAGCTTCAGTAGTGGTCCTAGCAGCAAAGTTCAAGGGCAAATGCAAGCTTGGTAAGCAGAATGATGCCCACAAATCCTCAGGGTCATGCAATCAGTATCACAAGCCTAGTAAAGTTATCTAATGTTTTTATTGCGGCAAAGTAGGCTATATGGGTAAAGTTTGCAAGAAGAAGTTGTGGGATGAAGATCAGAACCTCGGGCCTCAATTCAGAAAAAAGGATCTATCTAGAAAGAAACAGGGTAATGTGGCTGAACATAAGGAGGATGATGAATTCTGTGTGTTCATGGCAGGAAATAGGAGTTTGTAAAAGTGATGATTGGTTTATTGACTTGGGTGCATCAATGCACTTCACTAACGAAAGGAATTGTTGTCTTGATTTGTAAAGACAAATCCAAATCTGATTTTGTGATTTTGATGGTGGAGAAGAATACAGGGTTGAAGGAAAAGGAAATGTGCAGATTGAGAGGAGAAGTAAAATGTTGCATTTCTTGAATGTATTTTTTGTTCTAGGATCAGAGAATAATTTTCATTTTGTCAGTGAGATTATGAAACACAACCCTCATTTAGATGTTATTTTCAACAATAATAGATGTGATATTGTTGATCAAAATAGCAAAGGGACAATTAATATGGTTGTAGAAGAACAAGGTCTATTCAGATTGTTGGATGGTGAAGAGGCCAAGGTTCATGCCTTGGCGGCCAAAAGTGGGCAATAGATTAACACTTTTTGTTATTAGAGGGTATGAACATTTAAATCTTCATTATATGTGATCACTGACAAAAGACATTATATGGTGGATGGCCTATTAGGTATTCAGTATCAAAGAAAGGTTGTATTTGAAGCATGTCTCGCAGGGAAACAACACAATGCAATTTGAGGAGGGGTAAGCTTGGAGAGCAAAGGGGGTTCTTGTTACTTGAGTTGATTCATACAGACATTTGTGGATCGATGGGGACAATTTCAATCTCAGGTGCCAGGTATTTCTTATTTTTTGTAGATGGTTTCTCAAGAAAGATGTGGGTTTTCTTTCTTAAACAAAAGTCCGATGTATTTAATGAATTCAAAAACTTTAAAGCTATGGTGGAAAAACTATTTGGAAGGAGTATAAAAATCCTCCATTTAGAAAATGGAGGAGTGTTTTTCTGTCATAGTTATGTCGGTTTTTGTAACCACGAAGGGGAATACAGAGGCAGTACACACCATACAATCCACAACAATATGGAGATGTAGAAAATTGGAACTGCACCATTGTGGAGATGTCAAGGTGCATGTTAGAGGACAAATCTGTTTTTAATAAGTATTAGGCAAAAGTAGTCCACTGTCACACAACCGTGTAACTGCTCAAGCAGTCTCCCACAAAACAGTCAGGACCATGACTCTAGAAGAAGCTTGGTCCAGAAGGAAGCATCAGGTAAGTGATCTCAAAGTCTTTGGTTCAGCTGTTAATGCATATGTGACTGAAGAAAAGTGCAACAAGTTAGATCCTAAATGCAGAAAATTAATGCTTATGGGGTATAGTGATCAACACAAAGCATTTAGATTGATTATGTGGAAATGTCAAGGGCTGTTTTACCCATGATGTGGTGATTGATGAAAATACAGGTTTGTTTTCAGCACATATCGATAAATCAGGTTTGGAAATCAGTGAATATGGCTGTAACTTTATTGGAAAACTAGCCACTGTGACTGAGTCAAAGAGGTATCGGGTGGGACAAACCACGGGAAGTGAAATCTAAGAAGATTTCAATCATGTTTCTGTTGATGTTTGGACAACATTGGGAAGACATTCTCTTAGAATAATAATCAATGATATAATTATTGATTATTAAATATCATATATAATAAGTAAATGATAATAATAAATAATTATTGATTATTCAAGGGACACATCCTTTCATGGATGGTCACCAGATGTTCCCTATATATGGAACACTCATCATTGTAATAATATATCGATCATATCTCATCTCATATGAAGAAAAACAACATGGTATCAGAGCAGGACTGGGCTTGACTCCCTCACGGGAGGGCCCAGGTAATTGGAAGGAAAACTAAAACCTATGAGAATGAGGAGAATAGATTGACAGCCAGGACACGTCTGGTGTGCATGTTGTTTGATGGAAAATGTTGAGCAGATAAAGGATCGAATCGCTGACCATTGAGATAGCGACTCAGTCTGCGTGTAAATATTAATGTGGGTTATCTTGAGCCTGCGTGTATCTATTCTCTTTGCTTCCACTCGAAATGTCAGCGCTGGAGAAAAATGGACAATGAACGTGAGGAACCCGTGAAGGGCTCTAGTGGAAGTAACGTTATGTTCAAAAATTTGCAGAAGAAAATGGTCGAGTTCTCATGGGAACGTGACTGCAATCAATTCTTCAGTCCTCGCAATCTTCTGTTGGCTCTCATATGTTATTTTTGTTTTGCATGCTACAACACTCTTGCATTTTTCATTGTATGGAAGAAGTTAGCCAGATCGATTTATGAATTATCCATTTTTTTACGGGGGCATAAGACGAAAGCATAAAATGGATTCGAGAATATGGGACCAAGTTTGTTTGGAACTCCATTACATCGACATTCAAGGAACCATCAAATCGGAGGGACGTGGTCAATGAAGAAATGACCTGCAAAAACACTTAAAATGAGCCTCAAAATGGTCACTAAATTGAAGAAATGCTACCTCACTTTCAAAGAGGAAAAGAAAATAAATAAATTAAGGTTAACATTGACCATTCAAGACACAGATAACTAAACATAACTTTTAGGGTTTTTGAAGTACCTGTGAGACAAGTCGATTCAGACTTTTGTATGTGGGACATTCAATGTCCAAAGAATGATGACAAATGTCGTAAATCGCTTCATTATCGAGGAGAACGACCACATCGGTGTGTTCCAGGAGAGAGTGGAGGAGCCAGTGCCAGAAAGAGAAGTCCCAGAGGAGGGCAGTTGCTGACAGAGTAGAGAAGCTACTCTCAGTGTCAATGTTTAGCAGTTACAGAGTCCCAGAGGGAGCAGTTGTAGAATTCCAGAGGGAGTAGCTGTAGAGAGAGTGGAGGACCTACTCTCAAAGCAAAGAGCCAGATAGTGTTTTGCAGTAAGCACCCTGATCCAGCTTGTGATTTGAGCAGTCTAAGTTGTAGCAGAGCAAGTGTACCAATGTGGTACAGTTGGATATGTCTCGGGAGATGAAGAAATGCTGCAAAGATATACAGTTCTGACTAGGCAGAGAGTGCAATTGTCAGAAAGCGTGCTAGAGGGTGCTGCCTCAGCATGAGATCAGTTAGGATTCATGGAAGTAGACTTCTATAGCACTCAGTACTACATAGGTAGAATATATTGCAACCAATTATGCTGCTCGCAGGATTTCATCCGAGACATGGTGTAGATGAAGTAGCCAGACTTCAACACATAGATGAGCAAGATGGTGTAGACTTCATCCTGACGTGCCTTAGATGGTCAGATGAATGAACCAAGACATTGGTTTCACAAAGAAACCTCGATATGTATTGTGAGACATTGAGTCCATGAGGGAACCCCGATATGTATTAGACATTGGTTTCATGATGAAACCTTTATATGTCAAATATGGTCCAAGATGGCATTCCCTTTCAAAGGGAGACAGTGGAGCCTGTTATACTTTGTCCTAGGGATAACTAAGGAGATTATGTCTCGAGGCCCACAAGTACTAGACATGGAGTAACGAGAGCCAGACGACTTGAGCTTGGCCGCGGAGGGCCCATCTTTTCTTCAGTGCCTCCCATCTATCAGTAGCAACAACATCCATTCCACCAGCCTGGTCCTGAAGTAGAAGTGGGTCTTACTCCATGAGGTAATGAGTCCAGGTATCATGGTATGTGTCACTCTGATTTTCGAAGCATTTGAATATGTTGCACTGAACCCTCCTTTATTGCATAACATTTGCTTGGAAATTGTGCTCTCTAACTTGTTCACACCNGGGGGGTGACATGATTCCCTAGTAAGCTGGTTCCCTTTAGGATGAGTTGCCACTGGGTGGGTCTATGAAAAGTCATCGTCCATTCCTTTCATACTTACCATTTTTCATCATTATCTCTCTCATCTTCCCCTACCTTGGTTCGGGCATTGGGTTTGCCACACTAGGAAGGGTTGCACCTTGCCTTGTTGGAAGAAGGGGCTAAAGGCCCAGAGGGTAAAAGTAGATGGCAAGAGTTAAAAGCCAATATAAAACCTTTGAGATGCTTCACCCAGGGATTTTCGAGAAAGCAATAAAAGGCTTCTCAGTAAGAAAAGGGGACCTGTAAGATAAAATAAAACTCAAGGTCTAGTTGGTGGATGGGAGGTCTCATCATGAGCCGACCTATTAGGTCCATGGGCATGTAGCGGTATGACACTACCATCTATCTGGTCATCAAACCAGGGTAGTGGCTCTTGGTGGCATAGCCAAGAGAAAGGGGGTCTCATGACGAGCCAACCTTCTCATTTCCGTGAATTGCTTGTGGGTAACGCTATCACCTCTGGTCACCACGCCAAGACAGTGTCCCCCAACTTTTCCCTTGAAAAGAAAAAAACATCAAGACTAAGAATAAAAGGCATTGAATGGGATATGAAACATTGGCATCAATGATAAGGTGCAGCTCGCCCTCTATAGAGGCACCCACAGGCAAGACCTACATTTCCCTGTTATCATTGCACCCTCTGCCCAAACACTTCTCCTACACCATTTCACACACTTACATGACCTAGATTGGTTCTCACTTGGGAAACACCCCAAACTTTTCCCAATAGGATATCCTGAGACCCTCTCCAAATCTGACTTGTTAAACTGCATAACATCTTTGAGCATTTGTCTGGGTAAAGGAGGTTTGATGCACATGTTTGGGTAATTTGATTATTGGATGTGATTGACATTGCTATGATCCCTGTGACTTATGAGCCCATGGAGGGCGTACTTGTTGTTGCTGCAGGCCCATGCTCGGTGGATAGGTACATATGGGAAGATGATTAGCTCGGACCTCCATTGGGTTGAAAGTCCACAGATGGATGCTGTGACCCCAGCTAGGGGCAGGGAGATGTTAGAGACTTGCACCAGGAAAAAGGAAGGACATTTCACCAGAGACACTTTGGAAGACCTAAACCCAGGGGGGTCTTGCTCTTCCACCCGTACGTTGGCCTTGGGAGGCCCATGACATCACCATTGTGACCCTAGACGTCACCCAACATTAGGATTGGCAGTATGGAGGCAGTTGTGTGCTAATTGGCACTTGTGGCATCATCTAGGGGCTTGGAAAGCCTAACGTTTTGAAGATGAGGCCCAACGTTTCACCCAAGAGGCTCAACGTCACCCTAGAAGGGCATGCCGTCATCTTTAAAGATGATTTTAGGGTTTAATTACTTGAATTTGTGTAAAAACTAGATTTTTCATGTAATTTGACCATGTTGGCCTTTTGGTGACCTAAAATTAATTAAAGGTCATAATTATTGTATAAATAGAGAGATAAAACTCTCATTTTTTCATCATTCACTCATCACACAAGTGGTGGTCTGAAATTCAGCCCTCTTTAAGGGTTATTGGCTGAAATTTAGTGGTGCTCACTTCTTGGAGGACACAAATCTTGGTGTATTTGGGCAAATTTTCATGTGGAGGATCTTCAACTAGGGTTTGTGCTTGATTATTCTTGGTGAAGTAAGTAGAAAATCTGCATTTCTTTATTGTGAATGAATGCCAATGGTAAATTTACTTGTTTCATGTCAAAGATTATGAAATTGCTTGCTTGAAACCCAAGGAGAAAGACATATGTTACTATCTTTTTCTCTATAATCTTCCACTTGCTAAATTTTCTTGAAAGGCACCTATCTAGAAGTGGATACTAGAGCCCTACCATTGTAGCACTCTAGTAACCCTACTTCCTTGCCCATTGCATATTTTATTTCAATTTGTCTAAGGAAAATAGAAATCGCTAGGGCCTAACTTTTGTTACTTTCTAGCAATTATCTCTAGGAGTTAGATTTTTGAGGCCTTGGGCTACCAACACCTCTCTCATCCTCTCCATCCCCTTTGACTAAACATTATCATTGCTATCTTCCTCTAAAAGTTGGTGCTGCCATCATTGACTCCATTACCCTAGAAAGGCACTAGTCTACCATTTACAAGTGTTGATTGATCAAACAATTTTCAGAACCTCTTCTCTTGAACACCTACTAACTTCTACTAACCTTAGATTAGCCTAAATCATTAACCTATTTGCTGCTGTTGCAAAAGATTGCTACAGCCATCTAACCACAGAAAATTAACCCTAAAAGTGACATGTTATGCTAGCTAGATGTTGATAAAACTGCTTGTGAGTATTTATTATCAAATTGCCTAGTTAAAGCTATTATTTCAAGTCTTTATTCAAGCATTTTAGAGCATAAATCTTGTGGCTGCTACAAAATACTCATTGCTGTTATAAATTGTTACATTGCTGCAACTTTACATCAACTAGTACATTTTTTAAGAGTTCATTGGCTTATGAAGCACTAATATCATTTTGGTACTTGGAAAGTGCCCCTTTTTGCCTTGTTGTCTTGTTCTGGGTAGGTACGCAATATTATTTATTTACTTCATCTTCAATAAGACTTAAAGAACCTTTTAACTTGAGTGATCTGTGAGAGGGGAAGGATTTCCTTGTGTCATTTGCCTTAGCCTTCTCAAACCCTCAGGTCACTGGGGATGTCTCCCCTGGGGTACTGCAACATACTCCTAAATAGAAAGGGATTTCCTATTAAGGTGACAATGATAGGTTATTCCCAGTTACGCCAATTCTGTATCCACTTGCCTTGGGCTTTGGGCAAGTACAAATTGTGTGATAACATTTTGGCGCCGTTGCCGGGGAACACTGAGTCAATATTCCTCAAGACGACACTTTTTCGGTAAGCCTTTTCCTGAAAGCCTTTATCTTATGAAGCTTACCTGGCAACTCCACTGAGGGTGATTCCCTCTTTTCCATTTGATGATCCCTACAAGGATTATCTGGCGACTCCACTAATGATTAAGCTGAACATGGCTTCTCAATGGGACCCAGGAAAATTTAAACTCTTGGATATGAGTAAAATTCCGGGTTACCCTTGATAAATGCCCCCGAGGTATGAAAGATGGCTCCCTAGATTCACTGGTAGTGATGGGGTTAGAGCCGACAATCACATGGATAACTTTTGGGCTTTCTTTCAACTCCACCCTATCAATGATGATGCTAAGGATTTGGCAATGAAACTTTTCTCTGCCACTCTTCATGGCAATACTAGGAAATGGTATGATGATCTCCTTAATGCTAGCATCACATCTATGGACTAGTTAGAAGAAACCTTTCTCAAGAGATGGGGTATTAAATTGGAAGATATCCAAATGCTACTAAAAAGACTTGAGTACATAAAACAAACTAAGAATGAGACTGTCAAGGAATTCCATACTAGGTTTGAGAACTCGCTATATCAGATTCCTAGAATCCATCGTTGTGGAGACAAGTTCCTCGTTCACCTCTATACCAATGCACTCTTAGTGCATTTAGGGTTCCTTCTAAATAAAAAGGGCCCAAAAACAAGCCATGATGCTTATTACATGGCCATACAAATCGAGGTGAATATCTCTTTGTTCAAAAGAAAACACATCTTTTCTCTAGAAACCAAAGTTGATGACCCCAAAGGTACCCCAAATACTCTTAGTCTGGAGAGATTAGTTTCCCTTGAGATCTTTGAAAGAAGGGAAAAAGTCATCAACCAATAGGAGGTTGAGGAGAGGGATCCTTATGAGGGTTTCCAATCCCTTGAGGAAGAGCAAGAATTTACTCATGCTTCTACTGAGGATAATGAAGACATGGTTGAAGAGCGAGGGCCTAAAGATATAAAAAATGATGATGAAGTATTGATGTGTGCTCCTCCCTCTGATGAAGCCATCCAGGAGCCTATTCCTCTTGCACAAGAAGACGAGGATGAGGTTAGTCACTTTCCTTTTCAAGTTTTTGATGATACCTTATTCTATGATTCAAAGGGAGAGGAAGAAAGGGAATCCTTGGACAAGATAGATCCTCCTTATCATGAAGTTGAATATGTAGAGGCAAGTCATGAGGACGAGACACTGATGCTACTCTTCCATTTGATGAAGTTGTCCATATCCTTGAAGCTCTTGCACAGGAAGAAGTAAGCACGATAAGTTATTTCCCTTTCCAAGATTTTGATGATGCCTTATTTTATGATTTGGAAAGTGAAGAAGTATTAGAGGAGCCCTTGGATGCTTTAAATCCTCCATGTTATGACAAAGGTAGTGACATGGTTGATAATATTGATGAGTTCATACATGTTGGAAGACGTATGTGGGATGTGATTGGTTCAAATGAGGATCCCATTTACGACATTGAGGGTCATTTCCAAATGTTACCTTTACAACTATCATACGAGGATCCCATTTACGACATTGAGGGTCATTTCCAAATGTTACCTTTACAACTATCATACAAGGTTACTAATGATTTTGACATTTGGCAACAAGGAAATGATATAGTTACAAACATCTCCAAGGGTGACCTAGTTCTATTTTCTCCTGATGATTTTCGGTCATACCTTGAAGATTTTGATGAGGATTCATTTGAGCACTGGGATTTATTCTATGAAGAAGATTATCAACCACCGTTGTGCTCAGATCTTGATAGAGGTGAGGACATTGCTTGCCCAAAACAAGGTACTTGTGACAAGGTTCTCCAAAACCCTTCGATTACTTTACCTCGCTATGTCACTAAGGGTGTAGTTGGGAAACATGTCCCTTGTCTTGAATTTTCTCCGGGGCAAAGCCTACTTTTAGAATTCAAGGGTAGGTTGAATACTTTAAGAAGAAGTTTATTATCTCAGTCTTTCAACCTTCCCTTAAGAAATTGTCAATCACCCTCTAGGTTCCTACTAGTCCCTTCCCAAACCTCAGGATGTGAAGGCGTCCAAGGTAGACAACCTTCAGACTTTTTGAGTCTATTTTTTGAGCCTTTGATCTTTCACGATCCCTTTCTGAGATGGATTGAGCACTTTCCTAGAAGTATGACTTGGCATAATTTTGTCCCTCCCACCCGTCTCCATGAGCTAGACTTTACGATTTTCGATGATGTGATACATGTTCTAACTCGTGTTATTTTTGTGCTTGACTTATCATTGTTTTGGTTCATGATGAAACACAAAGGCATGTATTATGAGATATTGCTAGGATGGTTTCACTGGTTATTTGACTACACCTAGCATTCAACCAACAGGTAAGTAGAGGTAAGTTAGGCATTTGCATCCATTGTATATACCATCTTCATTCATGCTAGTGTAGTTTCATTCTGTATTCTTTCATTTTGTATATATGCATGCTTATTTTTATTTCATTATATCTTATATGAGCGAGGGGTGATATCACCACCCTGAAGATTACTAATTCATTTTATTGAGATCTAGCAAATACAGGTCATGCCAGAGATGCTGAGGTCCTCATACGCTCTACGGTGAGCACATGTCCCCGAGTTGGAGCCAAATGTCATCCCCTCCCCTAGGGATAACTAAGGAGATTATGTCTCGAGGCCCACAGGTCCTAGACATGGAGTATCGAGAGTCAGACGACTTGAGCTTGGCCCCGGAGGGCACATATTTTCTTCAATGCATCCCATCTATCAGTAGCAACAACATCCATCCCACCAGCCTGGTCCTAAAGTAGCAGTGGGTCTTGCTCCATGAGGTAATGAGTTCGGGTATCATGGTATGTGTTACTTTGATTTTCGAAGCATTTGAATATGTTGCACTGAACCCTCCTTTATTTCATAACGTTTGCTTCGAAATTATGCTCTCTAACTTGTTCATACCTGGGGGGTGGTGACAGAATGCCCTAGTAAGTTGGTTCCCTTTAGGATGATTTTCCACTAGGTGGGTCTATGAAAAGTCATCGTCCATTCCTTCCATACTTACCATTTTTCATCATTATCCCTCTCATCTTCCCCTACCTTGGTTCGGGCATTGGGTTTGCCACACTAGGAAGGGTTGTACCTTGCCTTGTCGGAAGAAGGGGCTAAAGGCCTAGAGGGTAAAAGTAGCTGGCTAGAGTTATAAGCCAATATAAAATCTTTGAGATGCTTCACCGAGGGATTCCCGAGAAAGCAATAAAAGGCTTCTCAGTAACAAAAGGGGACCCATAAGTTAAAATAAAACTCAAGGTCTAGTTGGTGGATGGGAGGTCTCATCATGAGTCGACCTATTGGTGGATGGGAGGTATCATCATGAGCCGGCCTATTAGGTCCATGGGCTTGTAGCGGTATGACACCATCATCTATCTGGTCACCAAACCAGGGTAGTGGCTCTTGGTGGTATAGCCAAGAGAAAGGGGGTCTCATCACGAGCCAACCTTCTCATTTCTGTGAATTTCTTGTGTGTAACGCTGTCACCTCTGGTCACCACGCCAGGACAGTGTCCCCCAAATTTTCCCTTGAAAATAAAAAGCAATAAGACTAAGAATAAAAGACATTGAATGGGCTAGAAAACAATGACATCCATGATAAGGTGCAGCTCGCCCTCTATAGAGGCACCCACAGGCAAGACCTACATTTCCCTGTGATCACTGCACCCTCTGCCCAAACACTTCCCCTACACCATTTCACACACCTACATGACCTAGATTGGTTCTCACTTGGGAAACACCCCAAACTTGAGGAGGATTGGCCCAATAGGACATCCTGAGACCCTCTCCAAACCTGACTTGTTAAACTGCATAACATCTTTGAACATTTGTCTGGGTAAAGGGGGTTTGATGCACATGTTTGGGTAATTTGATTATTGGATGTGATTGACATTGCTATGATCCCTGTGACTTATGAGCCCATGGAGGGCATACTTGTTGTTGCTGTAGGACCATGCCCGGTGGACAGGTACATATGGGGAGATGATTAGCTCGGACCTCCATGGGGCTGAAAGCCCACAGATGGATGCTGTGACCCCAGCCAGGGGTAGAGAGATGTTAGAGACTTGCACCAGGAGAAAGGAAGGATGTTTCACCAGAGACACTTTGGAAGACCTAAACCCAGGGGGGTCTTTCTCTTCCACCTGTACATTGGCCTTGGGAGGCCCATGAGGTCACCATTGTGACCTTAGACGTCACCCAACGTTAGGATTAGCATTATGGAGGCAGTTGTGTGCTAATTGGCACGTGTGACATCATCTAGGGGCTTGGAAAACCTAACGTTTTGAAGATGAGGCCCAACATTTCACCCAGGAGGCTCAATGTCACCCTAGAAGGGCATGATGTCGCCTCTAAAGATGATTTTAAGGTTTAATTACTTGAATTTGTGTAAAAATTGGATTTTTCATGTAATTTGGCCATGTCGGCCTTTTGGTGACCTAAAATTAATTAAAGGTCATAATTATTGTATAATTAGAGAGATAAAACTCTCATTTTTTCATCATTCACTCATCACACAAGGGGTGGTTTGAAATTCGGCCCTCTTTAAGGGTTATTGGCTAAAATTTAGTGGTGCACACTTCTTGGAGGAGGCAAATCTTGGTGTATTTTGGAAAATTTTCATGTGGAGGATCTTCAACTAGGGTTTATGCTTGATTATTCTTGGTGA
>ML837179.1:11594-46051 GCA_009831015.1 Picea engelmannii | reverse complement strand
GTTAAGCATTTACCTCTATATGCTCACATGCTATCAAGTATGATACTTTACAAAGACTGCTATCTCAACTATAGTCATCAACTTGTCATGTGTACCTTTGAATCTTATTAACTTGATTAATCAAACCTGGAGTCTTGTCCTCAGGAATGAGTGCTTGCTTTTCTTTCGAGTCTCCTTCACTCAAGATGACGAGTTCTTTCTTCAACCTGTCTTCTGTACTAAGACAATATGATATCTTCACAGAAGGTTGGGTTAGAGGATAAGTTCTATGATCTCAACTTTTAATCCATCTAATACCTTGACTCAAAAAAGGTTAGAATGATGGTCATAGCTACAACATGCAACATTGATCAATATAACAAATGGATGCATATCAAAATAATCACACCTGGGTTGCATCATTCCTCTGAATGTGTTGGATCTTGAGATTCTTCTGGATCTATGGCATGAGATCCCTTCTCTTGCAAATACTCTTTAAGGTTTAACCATTTAAACATATGTGAGTACATACTTCTGATAGTATTTGCAGGTAGTGGCTCCATCTGGAAGCAACGGTAATCATTACCAACTCTTAAAAACTTCAAGGGTGTTTGCAACTAGTGCTACGGCTACAACTGCAACTGCAACTGGTTCTGAGACTGCAACTGCAACTGCAACTTAAGGTTTTATGAGGAAACCCTAATTTTTAAAACTTCAAAATTTGAAATTCTGATCCAAGGGATAGATGCGCTGAGTTGAGGCGAGTAAGCTGGTGCAGTCAGAATTCTGAAAATCCAACTTTTACCCCCTCAAACTTGATCTGCGGATTTCTAGACTGGTGCTTCTGGTTTTCTGGTACTTCTGGTACTCTGGTTTTCTGGTTTTCTGGTACTTTGTGAAACTAGGGTTTCACTTTCCGGGAGATCTAGCCACTGAAAAGGTGCACTAAAGATGCCAAAATAATCCTTGGGGGAGGGCGCACTTTTCTATATGGTTTTAGGGTTGAATTACCTCTCCAACAAAAAACCCTAATTTGCATGGACTGTTTTTCACTTTTCTCTTGTGAAAGATGCTGTCTTCATCTTGGCTCTGATACCATGTTAATGTTTAAGCCATTATTATAGTTCTTTGCATTTCAATAGATAACAGCAACATAAGACAAGATCACTAAGAAATACACAATCACAAGAGACACAACATTTATCCTGGGAAACCCTCTAGGGAAGAAAACCCAGCAAAACTTCCTTATTATAGATAGCCAATATAATGCCAAGAGATAACTTAAGCTAATACAGAAGATCCTCTCCCAAAGATGTGCCACTCTCTCTCTCTCTCTCTTCTCCAACTGCAGTTCTAAAACTTGTCTCTCAATGAACAAGTGAGGTGTGTCTAAGTGAGGCGTTAGCCTCCTTATTTATATTAATATGGCACGTGTGAAGTGTCTCTTCACTGGCAGGGCCGACTTCTTCTTTTCCTATTACAATTATATTATGACCAATCCGCAAAAGGGAATTTGGTCCTTTTACAATAGCCGACATGATCAATCCACAATGGGGATTGATCCAATGAATAATATATCAAATAATAATAAGAATACACTTTGCAGTTACATTATTTCAACATGTGCAGCTATCGTTTTACTTTCAAAGCAATTGAATGGTTGGTTAAGGCATTATCTAATGAAGTGTTAATTTGTTACATTGAATGCCAAGTTTCTTTAGCATTTATTGAGAAGTAATGTTGCAGTCATTGCTATTGTACAATCATTGACTTACTTCATCAAATATTATTGCTCAATTGCTTATTATCAGAAAGGTCATTGATTATATGAAGTACTAACCAGCAAGCAAGCTTGCATATATAGTTTTATTGTTGCTTTGTCTTGGGCAGGTGATCTTATTGGTTATTACTTCCGGTTATCTTTATTGGCTATAAGCCGGACTTTCTGATCAGGTGGTGACTTGTGAGGGGGATTATTATCACTTAGCCTTGCTAAAACCTTTTGCCTTCTCAAAACCCCAGGTCATCGGGGACGTCTCCCCTAGGCCTTACCTCCCTAAATAGAAAGAACCTTCCCATTGAGGTGACAGTGGGTGGGATTGGTTCAGTTACACCAGTTTGACCTCTTTTCATCTGTCTTTTATCCTAACTACAAACTGTGCGATAACAAGCCCGATGACACTTTTACGGGCAACATGCAGGAACTTGCTATTTTTGGCAGGTTTTGATCCAAGCCCTAGATTCAGATTCCGAGAGCAAAATATTGATCCTTGAGGCATCCAGAGTCCTTTGGACCTTTTTCCGGATGATGTCACCCAGGTTACTATTTTTAGAAGGTTGAGCATCAGGGCCCGCGCGACAATTCTGATTGCATATTCGGATCCCTTGCGAAAAGACGAGATTAATAAGTATAAAGTCAAGGGTATTCGAACGACTTTCGATTTTTGGCAGTATTTATACGGCGGTGTCATTCCAGTCATCCAAAATGATCAGGACAGTTTTCTAAAAATAAGACTAGGATCCTATTTTTAGAGGGGCCCTATATTTAAGGGATTCAATTTTTAGAGGACGCTATTTTTAGAGGTTCCTATTTTTAGCGGATTCTATTTTTAGCTGCCTCTATATTTAGCAGGTCCAATCATAGTCCATGCAGTTCCAAGTGGAATCCTCAAAGGTCGACATGTGGTAGTTCCTCAGACAAATGTGGTGTCCATCTAAGCTAGGGTGCATGTTTCCAATAATAGGGGGGCGCATGAGTTCACTTCAGTCATCTCCATCATGCCAAGTTAACTGAGCATTCACTCCTATGTTGGCATCTAATTATGGCGTTCTCCACTTCAGTTTAACTTGGGCGCCTTTTCCACTCTCACTCCCACTCACCTTCACTCCACTAACTCACCTTGTTCTCCCTCATGTAGATGGGCGCATGGACACTTGACTGGTAGCATGTTCCAGTCAACTCAGACTAGCTGTCAGTTAGTTTCCCTCATGCATACCATGTGCCTAATTTTACCTTTCCTCTCATTCACTTAGCTCGCCATACACTCAGTCATCTCACTACTCTTCCCACATCCACTTAGACTCTATTCTTACCCTTCGCATGCGTCCCTCCTAGCTTCTCAAGGTTTTCGCCTTCCTTAGCTATATATATTGGAGGCTTGCCATGGGTTATTTCGTCGCTTCTTAGCAGAAGCAGCATAGTGTCTCTCTCTCTCTCTCTCTCTCTCTCTCTCTCTCTCTCTCTCTCTCTCTCGTCTAGTGGCGTGTCATTGAGCAAAGTAGTCATTGTACCGGTTGTGAGCTTTCCAACTGTGGCGCAACCAGCCCTCTTGTAAAGCTGGATCAATAAAGAAGCTTGTGTTTATTGTTCGAACCTCTCTTCTTGATGGTATTGTGGTGAATTTGCAAATCTGATATGTCATTTCTGAACTATTTACTGTGATGGTATCAATCCTTTGAGTAGTTTTCTTTGTTTTTTCCATTCTATTATCATTGTGCTAACTCTGCAGGTTCCCTCCAAATGTGCTAGATCAACTTTTTCCACCGTTTTGGACTGTTTTACACGCTGTCCAAGACAAAACAGCTCACTGATTTTTGAGTTTTCAGACCTTAAATCAACAACAAAGCACTTCATTGTGCCCAGGGACTCCCCCCAGAGGCTAGCAAGCCCTAGCCCGAACGGAGAGGGGTTTAGCCCATGACTTCTGGGGCTATTTCTCCTATAATTAGCCAAGTTTTTACCACTGTCATAACAGGTTTATCAGCTCAATTGGAGGTTGGAAATTTATGCTAACAAATTGGCACCGTTGTCGAGGAACTCCAACCTTGGTAAACGACATCGGTGAGGTTTTACTTTAATTGATTTATTTTTTCTAACTCACCTAGCAACTCCACAGGATACAGGGACGACTCCACAAGGGAACGTACATAAGAAGATCATCCGGTTTCGATTCCCTCACAAGGTCTAGTTCCGAGCTTGAAAGAACTCTAACATATTTCCTGGAACAAGATTGTTTTTTCACCAAGAACTCCTCTCAAAGTTGGTAAGCGTAAGAGTTCTTAGGTAAGTTCTTTTTCGACGAGCACTATGGTGAGTGTATATTCGACATCTTCATCTTTATTTTCATCTCGAACTAGTAGTAGGCTAGTAGTTGTGCTTTCTTTTATCTGAGACTAACAATATGGATGCAGCTGTGAGGCCACCAGTAAGGTGGAGATTTTCTACTTTTGACACGCTAAGTTTTGCTACATTCCTAGATTATCCTCGTGACTTGCCTGCACGTAAGTGGCTTAAACGCATACCTTTGTTTTCAGGGAGGTTGGGGGAATCAGTTGAGGATCACTTGGCTAAATTGTTGCAAGTGGTGGGCGATTTTAATGTGGAACATGAAGATGTGGTGATGAGGATGTTTGTGTCGACCCTCCAGTGGGAGGTACGAGCATGGTACAAGTCCCTTCCGGATGCTTCCATTAATGGATGGGATTCCTTCCAGGAGAAATTCACTGGAAGATGGGCAAACACAGAGGACATTTTCTTCTTATGCACAGTTTTTTCAATTATTAAAAAGCATGAAAGTGAAACTGTTTGTCAATTTAACACTCGTTTTTTCAAATTTTACAATCGAATTCCTTACAGAGTGAGGCTTAATGAAAATGTTGCTTTAATTTATTATCTTGAGGCATTTGATGGTATTTTTGGTGGTTTTCTCAATAATCAATACCCTTAAAGTATGGAGGAAGCGCAAGTTGTCGCTGTCAAGTTAGAAAGAAATCATCTTGCATCTTGTGAACTCCCTCCAATCCATGTCCCAGACCAACCAATAAAGGTAACTCCACTTGATGGTCTTCAATCATTAGTTGTTACAGAAGTGCAGGAAGTTTGTGTTATTGAAGATGAACCACAACTTGTGTTGCATCAAGTTCTCAAAGATGAACAGGAGGGTGATAGCCCAATTTTAGATAATCTAGAGCCAATAACTGCACCAATTGAGTCACAGGTCGAGTTCCAAGAAGGTGAAGGTGAAGATTTGAATACTCAGGAGTGTTCATGGGTTTCTCCCATTAGTGAAGATGAAAAGTTTCAAGAAGAGGAACCACAGGTTAACCAAGTAGAGATCGGTCAACAGGGGTTTTCATCCGTGCCCATCTTAGTAGAGGCTTCATCCTTGCCTATCACAACAATGGTTCAGGAACAGCTTGATCAGATACCATTACAGCAGGAAGAGCCACTTTTGGTTCAAACAGAGGATGATGTCCTTTACACTTTGCCTACAATTTTGCGTCCAGAGATTGTTCTTCATGATTCAAAGATTGATTAGAGCTTGGATATTAGAGTTCACCATGACCCAGCTGAGCTCAGAATGATGGAGGTATTTCAGCAGGTAGTTGCCAAGAGTTTCGGCTCTCATGCATTCATGCTTGTTGAAACACCATGCTATAAGTCCCAACCAGCCTTTAGTCAACTGGCACCCTTCAATTATGGCTTCACCAATAGGTACTTCAAGGTGACTTTGGGTCATATGAGATTTCATGGTTGGTCCCCTTGGAAGGTTGACCATGCTAACCTTTCTTGTCAGACTGATCATCTAGTTGCATGGTTACATTGGTCCTTTGAGTATGATGATTTAATTATGTCAGCTTTTAGGTAAAAATTTTGGGTTTAGGGTAGTTGTCTTTCCTTTCAGCATTGTCTTTTCATGTCTTTCTTTCTTGCTAATTTTTTACAGTTTTAGCCTTTAGGACAGCAATTTACTTTCTTTTGCAAGTGTTCCATTTCAGTATTTACTTTTCAGCCTTTGCATAAGTGTTGTTGATTTTATCCTAGTTATATCAGCATGTGATCGAGTCTTGTGCGTCTTTTTTTTTTTTGAATAAATGGTTGTCCATAAATGTTATTCCTGGGTCAAAATTTCAATGTCTATTTTACGCATGCCGAGCCTTTGTGTCTATCATTAGAGTGAGCCTGGATGCGGGTTCCATTTGTCATTGTTCCCAAGACATTTAGCCTTTATGATGGGTAGGTTTGAGGAGACATAGGAGTGTCTTGAGTCATCTTATGTCTTGTCTCCTCATCTCTTATCATTCAGTCTTCCGCTTTGAGTCATTTGTTCCCCATCCATCATAGGGATATGGTACATGGTTCTGTCATCTTGATCTTCTTGAGTTATCACTTCGTGCTGAGGGAAGAGAAACATCATAGCTCTTCTTTTCAGCAGGTCATCTTGTATCGACTTCAACACATTATCTACAAATGACCCAAAAGTAGAGCACCTTAGTAGCCATTAGCCTCATTGGTTGTTATTTTGCATCTGACAAGGTTGAGCATCATTGGGCATTGATTGGATGATCCTTGTCACAGTTCGACTTCGGGACATCTTTCACAGTCTCAGATTGTGCTCGTACCTTAGGACCCATTGACATTATTGGTGGTGCTCCTTTGCACTTCACAGGTGTTTACATTATTGACATCTGATGAAGTGACTTTCTCCCTTGTGTCGACATCAGCACATTTACCACAGGAAGGAGTGTACATTATCGGGTGGTAGCAGGTAGCAGATGAGACCCCTTGGTTTTTAGTTTTCATTGGGAGGATTATATACTTTGACTCCATGGCCCATTGGACAGGCTTTGGTACTACAAGTCATCTTACAAGTTGTTCTTCATCATATTACAGGGCCTTTTGTCATCCTTCCACACAGTTACAGGGGTATTCTTGGTACACATTCCTCGGTTTTCAGAGCATCATTGGTACATCTTACAGAGTTCCCACAGGGCATCAGTTTGATTATATGGACACAGAGATTCTTATGGTTCTCGACATCCCATAGGGAGATCCCGTCCCCTTGAGTCACCATTGTTAACAGTTACAGGGGTATTCTTGGTACACATTCCTCGGTTTTCAGAGCATCATTGGTACATCTTACAGAGTTCTCACAGGGCATCAGTTTGATTATATGGACACAGAGATTCTTATGCTTCTCGACATCCCACAGGGAGATCCCGTCCCCTTGAGTCACCATTGTTAACCCCTAGATTTTCACCCTTGAAAATATTGAGGGTTAAGATCCAACATCCAGCACTTTGGTGGGCATACTGAGATTTTCCTGGGGTTTTAGCACTTATGTTGAGCAGCAGGTTGGTTCACATTGTAAAATTTCAGACCCCACCCAGTTTCAAGTCTCGTTGATTTTTCAGCCAATGTTTAATGCCCAAACCCAGTTTTATGACAGCCAATTAAACTCAGCATAAAATAATGTTTTCAGAACTGAAACATGAGGATTCTAAACATCTTTTAACGTAGAAATAAAAACATATCAAGAACATATAACTCAAAAAATTATAACACGGTGATTTTCAGTCTAACAGCGACCCTGGAAAAACCCACAAGGGGAAAACCAGTGAGAGGGAGTTTTTATTATTTCAGAGCTTCAGAGAAAATATTTTACAACATATTCATCTTCAGAAATTTAATGACAAACTTATCTCGAAAACCGTGCGAAGTCTTCACACAAAAACTGAGCCAAACTCCTCCAAATTCGTGCCAGAATTTCTTGCACACATGTACAGGTCTGCTCCTCGTTTTCTGTGCCTCTTTCTTGCTGTACGACTGCCTCGAAATCTGTGCCAACTGTTACAGCTCAACTCTAAGCATTAAATGTTGTACGACCGCCTTGGAAAATGTGCCAAAACCACCCAGAAAATACCACAAAAATTTTCCTCGATTTCTGTGCAAGCAAACCAGCCGTACGAAATCCGTACAATACGAACTGTTCACCCAGCTATACTTTCCCTCGATTTTTGTGCCTCTTTTATGTTGTACGGAACCTGAAAATCTGTACAGTACGACCTCTTTTCTGAACTGTACTCTACCTCGATTTATGTGCCAGCTTCAATGATGGACAACCTGCAATAAATGTTGTACATTTTGCCTCGAAATGTGTGCCCTAGCTCTGCAAAAATGGCCTCTTTCCTCAAACTTGAATTTCTGCTCTCTTGCTCTCTCAAAAATGTTTCATCTACCCAAGAATGCGTGCGCCCTCCTACCCTAGTCGACCTCATGAGGGAATCTCAAGAGTCATCTCATCTAACAGTTGAGATTAGACGAGATCAACAATGGAGATAAAATCACTTTATTCACCCACTTTCCCTAAGTCTCAAAAAGTCACCTTTTAATTTGTCTCTCACAAATTAAATGACTAGGGTCCACATTAGGCACTTTCTCACCCCTTAGGCTCCTAGATGATGAGAAACACTTGCCTAGGTACTTTTTAATTATTTTCAACACACACATGAGGCAGGTACATGATCATTACATGGCTCCTTAGTTCAAAGACACAGTCAACTTGGTTTCCATACATTTTGAGAGAGAGATGTATACATACAAGTGTTGCTATTTTTTAGGAGACACGGTTTGAGCGAGTCTCCTAACAGTTTGGGGCAAGTCTAAGCATACAGTATCAATCCTTGTAGGATTCTAGGCCCGATGACACTTTTCCGGGCGACATGCAGGAACTTGCTATTTTTGGCAGGTTTTGATCTAGGCCACAGATTCAGATTCCGAGAGCACAGTGTTGATCCTTGAGACATACATAGTCCTTTGGACCTTTTTTTGAATGATGTCACCCAAATGACTATTTTTAGCAGGTTGAGCATTAGGGCCCGTATGACAGTTTTGATTGCATATTCGAATCCCTTGCGGGAAGACGAGATTAATGAATATAACATCAAGGGTATTCGAACGACTTTCTATTTTTGGGAGTATTTATGTGGCGGTGTCATCCCAGTCATCCATGATGATGTGGACAGTTTTCTAAAAATAGGACCAGAATCCTATTTTTAGAGGGCCCTATATTTAGAGGATTCAATTTTTAGAGGACCCTATTTTTAGAGGTTCCTATTTTTAGCAGGTTCTATTTTTAGTTGCCTCTATATTTAGCAGGTCCAGTCATCGTCCATGCAGTTCCAAGTGGAATCCTCAGAGGCCGACGTGTGGTAGTTCCTCAGACAGATGTGGCATCCACCTAAGCTAGGGCGCATGTTTCCAATAATAGGGGGGCGCATGAGTTCACTTCAGTCATCTCCAGCATGCCAAGTTAACTGAGCATTCACTCCTATGTTGGCATCTAATTATGGCCTTCTCCACTTCAGTTAACTTGGGCACCTTTTCCACTCTCACTCCCACTCACCTTCACTCCACTAACTCGCCTTGTTCTCCCTCATGTAGACGAGCGCATGGACACTTGACTAGCAGCATGTTCCAGTTAACTTAGACTAGTTGTCAGTTAGTTTCCCTCATGCATACCATGTGCCTCATTTTACCTTTCCTCTCATTCACTTAGCTCGCCATACACTCCGCCATCTCACTACTCTTCCCCACATCCACTTAGACTCTATTCTTACCCTTCTCATGCGTCCCTCCTAGCTTCTTAGGGTTTTCGCCTTCCTTAGCTATATATTGGAGGCTTGTCATGGGTATTTCATCGGTTCTTAGCAGGAGTAGCATACTCTCTCTCTCTCTCTCTCTCTCTCTCTCTCTCTCTCTCTCTCTCTCTTGTCTAGTGGCATGTCATTGAGCAAAGTAGTCATTGTACCGGTTGTGAGCTTGCTAACTGTGGCGCAACGAACCCTCTTGTAAAGCTGGATCAATAAAGAAGCTTGTGTTTATTGTTCGAACCTCTCTTCTTGACGGTATTGTGGTGAATTTGCAAATCCGATATGTCATTTCTGAACTATTTACTGTGATGGTATCAATCCTTTGAGTAGTTTTCTTTGCTTTTTCCATTCTATTATCATTGTGCTAACTCTACAAGTTCCCTCCAAATGTGCTAGATCAACTTTTTCCACCGTTTTGGACTGGTTTACACGTTGTCCAAAGCAAAACAACTCGCTGATTTTTGAGTTTTCAGACCTTAGATCAACAACAAGGCGCTTCATTGTGCCCAGGGACTCCCCCCAAAGGCTATCAAGGCCTAGCCCGAACGGAAAGGGGTTTATCCCGTGACATCTGGGGATATTTCTCCTATAATTAGCCAAGTTTTTACTGTTGTCATAACAGGTTTATCATCTCAATTGGAGGGTGGAAATTTGTGCTAACACAACTCCTTATCAAACCTTGCAAGATAATTGCAAAGCCAAATGGACTCACAACTAGCAATACTAGTTGCCAAGTATTCTACTTTTGTTGAACTAAGTGCCACAGAACTCTGCTTCCTACTGAACCAGGATATCAATGTTGATCCCAAGCTAAAGCAGCACCCTGTCTAATACACTACCTACCCAAACTGAGTCCGAATACCCTTGCATCTTCACTTCACCATATCAAAAATATCTCAGACCATACTCCACTGTGCCCCTCAAATACCTGACCACATGTTTTGTTGCTACCCAATGCTCCTACCTTGGCTCCACCATGAACTAACGCAAGGTGTTCACTACAAAACAAACATGATAGTCCTTCCCACTTACTTCAAAGCCCCGAGGTTGCTCTATGTACACTTCTTCCTCAATGATCTTATTAAGGAACGTTGTCTTCACATCCATCTGATGTATCCTCCATCGCATAAATGAAACCAAGGACATAACTGCTCTAATGGAAGTGTACCTGGCGACTAAAGCAAATGTCTCCTCGTAGTCCACTCTCTCTCTCTAGGAGAACTCTCTCGCCACAAACATCGCTTTGAACTTTTCAATGCTACCATCTGTTGCATGCTTGATAACGTAGAGCTAGCTGGAACTCACAACTGACTTCCCCTCCGATCTTGGCACTATGTCCCAAACATCATTCTTCATGGTGGAGGTGTACTCCTCCACCGTGGGATCCCGCCATACTTGTTGGTTTGCTACCTCCTAAAAGCTGGAAGGCTCGAAATCTAGAATGCTACTTGTTACCGCTCAAACTCTCGCCAAGGGAAAGTCTCACCCTATGAGGGAGAGCTTGGGGCAACGGATAGGCAAGCCACCCATTGTCACCTCAATGGCCTTGCCTCTACTCTTTTAGGCTAGGGTTTCTAACCTAAGGAGGGTTTTCCTGTGGTCAAACTAGGTCCTATTGCTGCATTTATGACGGATGAGGACAAGGACTTAGTTTGACTTGGGTTGACTTCTCTAGAGAAATGGCTCAAGACAAACAAAAGAAGACAAATGCTCAATAAATGCTTGAAAGTTGAAGATTGCTTGCAAGAGTATTCAATGCATCACATCAATGTACCATTTCTCATCATTAATTAAAGTATTCAATGCACAACTTGTTGGGTACAAGAGCTTATGTTTCAATTGCAAGATCATAAGACTACAACAATCATCAATGGAGCAACAAAGTGTAAAGTGTGCTTGTTTATGTATGTCGCCTGTTTATGTGTGTGAGGAACGAAACATCAACATGTGTTCATGACCAACGTTAAGCACAGAAATAGGATGCTAGGACCAACAGAAGATTTGTAAACAAATTCATAGCCAATCATCCGTTCAACAATACAACATGTATCAATCATCCCTTTAACTCAATAACTACCATGTATATGTTATGGACCAAGTAAAGTTTGATGCTGTAAAGTGAAGTATGAATGGAAAACACCATATAGATATATCAGCAGAGATAGAATGCATGTACAGCAGTCATGTCATCAATCAGATTTGTCATTAAATCATGATATTCAGCTCAATAAATGTATACCAATGTTCCACTTTCACTCAAACTCTGCATGTATAGCAGTCATGTCATAAATCAGATTTGTCATTAATTCATGATATTCAGCTCAATAAATGTATACCAATGTTCCACTTTCACTCAAACTCTGCATATGATATGTATAACCATTATAAACCCTGACTATGATAACAATCTCAGAGATCGACCCTCAGAACCAGCAATAAATTGGCAACGTCACACAGTTTTGGACCTTGGTAGGTCATTGGGGGAGGTTAGGGTAGGAGTCTGGTATGGTCAACCAACCAAGGAAAGGGACAGGCCAATGATGCACTGAAATGCAGTCAAAGGAGACACGTTTGTTCACTGGTACCATGCAGAAAATGACAGTTTGAGGGACACTGCAGACAGCAAGCAAATGTAAGGTATGGTCCAGCAACTAGAGGGCAACATTAGACAAGTTAGGGGTTGGATTGATGGCTGGAATGGATGAGAGTAATGGAAACTTGCAAAGTTGATGAAAGGAGGTGAAAAACAGCCTTTAACCATACACAAAGAACTGCAGATTTGGGACAGCAAGCTGGTAGAGTATGACAGCTCAAGAAGACACTTATTAGGGCTGCACAAATGATAGATCAGACCTGCAAGCACAATTAGCACTAGGGTTTGTTAGGGTAAAATGGTCAATGAATGAGACAAGTTCAAACCATTAAATGCTAGCACAAGATATTCAATGATAGATCGGCCAGCAATAAATTGTATTAAGGATATGGCATTTGAGCTCAAAACGACCTAGCAATAAAATCATGCATAGTGAAAACCCTAGGTCGCCAAAAGCAAACAAAAAAAAGGAAAAAATTGTTTTGGGTTTTTTAGGTGGTTGAAGACAAATGAAAAGACCAATGCCTTTGGAGGGCTTATGGGGTCACTACTGCACATCCAAGTGAAGACCAGGGTTTAAGATGAGGTGATGTCGACGACACCTAGAGGATTTCCCTTCAAGAGTCACCTAGGGTTAGAAGGTTCCCTTCAAGGTTAGATGGAAGGATCGGTCCACGAAGAAGCCTTTCCCGATGCTATCAAGGTGAACTCAAAGGTTGGCCAAGCAAAAGGAAAATCCCTAGGACATCCTACCTTAATGAATGAACAACAACTTCAATGATCAAAGGGGGGAGGTTAGAGAACTTACCTTGAGAACCCTTCCAAGTGAAGCATTTCACCTTTCTTTGGCTTTGTAGTAGCCTTTTTCTTCCAACAAACCTTCAAGAGTGCTTATCTAAACCTTGAACAATAGCTGAACATTCACCAAGAAAATAAATAGAAACTCAAAGAACTCTTTAAGCCAAGTTTCTCATTAATCTCCAACGATTTGAAATGGAGGAGTCTTCTTTTTATAGGTTAAGATCCTCCTCAAATATAATACAATACCATGTGCTAGCTCAAAACCATTAGCCCGATGAAAACCATGGGAAAATACAACAAATAATATAATACATCCCATAACATCCTCAAAAGGTGAAACGACCTTCTAGAAGAGGTCAAAATACAATGAACATGCCACGTGTGGACAAATAAGAGACTAGGAGAGGTGTGCCCCTCAAAAATAATGTCAATGTCCAAGGAAAGGATCCATAAACAAGCCAAACATGGTCCAATAGCTCCAACGTTGTCTAACCAACCTCCTCGAACCAAGGAATGGTCCAAAGGTGGAATAACGTCCTCAAAAAGGGATGATGTCACCTCCACATGTGTGAGTCATCCAAGTATAAAAGTCATCATAAGAGGCACATGTGGGCTCCTCTAGGTGAGTGCTCCTCCAAAAGTCAACAATGAGTGGTGCCACATCATCATAAGGTACAAATCACCACCTATAATCACCTCTGTAATCTATAATCAACGCCTCCAATGCATTAAATACTCCCACATCTGGTCGAAGGAGAGTAAATAATGCATGAGCATGCATGCAACATCCAATTGAGCAAGGAGGATGAATATAAGTGGTCCATGTGGCATGAATGATGACATGGCATCACCGTAACAGCTCGATGCACCGTCACGGATCCCAATCCAGTGACAATATCCCAATGTGTACACAGATCCCAAGGCAAATGTCACAGATCCCAATGTCTATAGATATGGTCATATATGAGTACATGGATCCCCATGTAGCATCACATATCTCAAGGCATGGTACATGTATCCCAATGCACAATACCCACTTGAAGTGATGGGTCTAGCCTCTTAGTGAGTCATTAATTGGTAGCACCTGGTGACATCTGCTAGCACAACAAAACAAATGGGGGTTAGTTTTAATACTTGCCTAAGTCTTACCAAGGGGAACAATATTGACCCTTATACATCCATCAAGTCCTAGGACAACCCATATTTCCTAAATGCCTAGGTGAAATATAGGCAAAAGTGAATAATAATGATGGGAAAGGGGAATGAGTTCATGTGATGACCCTCAAAGTCTTAGACATGTATAAGTCTTTTTTATTCATTTATTCCTTTGTCTAGCTTTCATGAGATAGGATTTTATACGCAATAGCCTTAGAGGGAGCTTCACATTGAGTTACCTATCCTCGACACTGTTTCTTACTACCCCTTTAATCCTTTTTCTTTAAATGTTCACTTTATCAAACAAGTCCCTTTTATTTAGATATTCATAGACAAACCAGGACTAGGGGCATTGGCCTCATAGTCAGGGGGCATCGCTCAAGATTTATACTTGGCTTTTGACTTTAGCTCTTCACCTATTTGCCTTATTGGCTTTATTGATTCGAGCTTTATCAACTTGATCTTTCCTTTTGACCTTTGAAAAATCATACATGATCAAGATGCAATTATTATATGGATGGAATGAATGATACTGGAAAGGTGGAAAATGGCTAGTATGGTTAGGATGTGGACAACGCTATCTAACCTAAGCACCCAGTAGTATAGGTTAACCTGAGAAGTGACACACTTCTAACAAAAAACATGTTCCCCAAGGTACTACAAGGCAAGTAATAAAACCATGTAATGTTATGAAGTGTTACTAGACATCGTTAAGTGTTCACCACTTTACAACGAGCTAAGAAGTTATATCACCACATCCAAATAAACATTGATACATGGAATGTCAAATGAAGCATGTTGGAACCATACCATACCATCCAAGTGCATTTGTCATCTAAGGAGCGGGGATGAAGGTGAGCTACACCACAGTTGAGCTAGCACGATCATATATCTGGTGAAGATCAAGAGAAACCATGTCTGGATTTGGAAGAGATGAGCATGACATCTCATGCAAGAAGCAACATGACACCCTAAAGCTGTCACCCCTAGGGGGTAACACTACTCATCAATGCCATATAGTCTGAAAATTTCTTTGGAGGTCTTCTCTCTCTGAATGTGCTCCTAGGAGTCTCAACATACTCCTAAGCATCCCTCAATGTCTGAGGTCTCCTGACAAAAGTGGAAGGGGCTACTCTCTCCCCCTCTTCACTTGAAGGTTGTTGTACTGCTCTAGAAATCATTGGTGACCTTGGCTCAACCTTGGGAGCTTCCTGCTCCTCATCCTCTGTCACTAGAATAGGCTCATGGGATTTCCTGGATGCAAAGTCTTCCTCAAACTTTACATCCCTGCTCACTACTGTCTTCCTCCTCTCTGGAATATAGACCCTATAAGCCTTTGAAGTTTCACTATACTCACTGCTTGGGTTGCATACACCATGCTCCTCCATACTGAACTCTAGAAGACCTATGACTATCTCCCTCAAAATAAGCAATGCCCTATGATGCAGATGCCCCATCCTCTTGTGCCACAACTCGCACGAGCTGTCACTGTTATGCACCAAGGCTCGAACAAGTTCACCCTACAACCTATACAAATTACCTTCTCTATCCCCTATTACCTAAGTTGTATCTCTGCTAGATTCCTTCAACATGATGAGTACTTGTCAGTTCTTAAATTCAACTACAAAGCCCTTATCCTCCATAACCGAAACTAAAAGCAAGTTCTTCCCAAGAGCTAGTGCAAACAAGACATGGTCAAAATCTAAAAATTTACCTAACACGAGTTGAAAGGGAATAGTACCAACTCTTGTTATTGGGTACTTGGCATCATCACCAAGCTCAACCTGTACTCCTAAGTCCTACTTCTTCAGACTAGAAAATAATTGTCGAACTGATGTCATATGTCGAGATGCCCCATTGTCCACATACCACACATTCCTCATAATTGTGTTGGTAGAAAGGCAAGATACCAACAAGAAATTCTTCTCGAACTCTGCAGCAAGCTCGTTCATCTGAGTTTCTGCAAAGGCTGCTACCTACTTTTGTTGTTGCTTCCCTTTACCCTTCTTCTTCTCTAGACACTGTCATGCATAATGATCGTGCTTATAACAAATGAAGAACTTGATTTTATTCACTGGATGTGAAGTTGACTCCTCACTCTTTCCCTTACCCTTGTTGGGTCTTTTACCTCTAACCTTATTTGACTGACCAAATAGAGCTAGGCTCTCATCACCACCCTTCTTGCTGGCCTTTGTCTCCATCTGAGTCTCCTGGATACAGTCATCCCACAGCCTCTCAAAGTTAGGAAGGTTTTCCCAAGCACAAATACCTTTGACAAATGGTTCCCATGAAGTTGGGAATCCATTCAGTGCCATGTTCACTAGCTCTAGATCTGCAACCTTCTCCCCAATTGTTGCAAGTTGATCACAAACCTGTGTGAACTTCATAATCTAACTAGTGGTTGAGTATGATTTGGTCATCTCTATGCATCTAACTTTGTTCCGCAAGATCATCTTCCTATTTATGTTCTCACTCTGGTAGAGACTTACCAAGGCATCGAATGTCTCCTTCCTTGTCTTCTTCTCAAATATTCAAGGGATCAAATGATCCTTTATGGCATCCAAGATCATCCACTTGGCCTTGAATTCCCTCCTCTTGTGAGCTACCAAATGTTGTGGATCTGTAAGTGAAGGCACAATGTCCTTGACAATATCCCAAAGATCATTCTCTTCTAGTAAGAGCGTAACCCTCACCTTCCATGATAAGAAATTCAAGGCACCATCCAATATGTCCTCAACCCTAAGGTTAGCCAATGCCATCTCTGAGATCTACTGCACAAACTCCCAAATCTTAAAATAAAACTTTGGAATCCTCTTACTGCTAATCCTTCTTTCTAGCAGTTGGTTTATCATTGCAAATCTTTGAGAATCTCAATCAAAGAAGTTAGCTTTAATACCATGTAAAAAAATTCCAAGCCTAGATGATTGGTATCCTTATGATCCCAATTAAACAAGTAAATTATTGAATTTAATTAACACAGAAGCTAAATTTCAAACCATAGCATCAATCACACAATAGCTAGAAATTAAATAGCAGAAGCATAAAACACATACATAGGTAATTTCTCCTTCAAAATCAGCTTTTCATTCCTTCAAAAAAGTTACAAGGAAACCTCCACAATCTACTAAAAAACAACAACTGCACAATCAACAAATCACCCTGCTGTACGGCCCATCCATACGACTATACAGACATGTCTGTATGTTGTATGGACTTTCGTATGGCTATACAGATATGTTCTTACGATTGTACGAATCTGTATTGTACAGCCCTGCCTGTTGTCTGGATTCACCTCTCTACCTGAATCCCTGCTCTCTCTCTCTCTCCTGGTCGCTCAACCTACTCAACTGTTCAACTCTGTGTCTGTGTAAACCCTCTATCTTGACCTATCTTATACTTTTAGCTGAGACTAAAACACTCATCTATTTTTGAGATTACCCCTAGTCTAAATCATGCATGCATGAAATATAATTTTAGACTCAACAGCTAAATATAAGACTTTTCACTTTTTTGCTAAAGTGAATTACAAAATAGAATTTCTTTTCAAAATAGAAAATATCTCAAACCACTTCTTGCAGGTTCACACTGAACCTGTGCAGAAGTTCTTGTCTGAGCTATATTTCTCAAAACTCGAGTTCCCAGGAGCCTCCCATAAAGATCATGGAAGGTGAGAAGGTGGCTAATCCAAAGTCTGATCTAGAGGATAAATCAGACTCATATGCATATCAGCAATATCCCAGTTCAGAGGAGAGGGCTTATTACCCTCAAGTTCAACTAGGAAGTCAAGATGACTTACCTAGACATTGAAGGAAGCAAAGTGAGTGGGAGCACCCAGATCTACTTTTCAAGTGAGTCATCCACCTAGAAGATATCCTTCTTATGTTGCAATGATGTCTTCTATCATTGATGCAAAGCTTTCCAACTTTGAGGAGGCTAATGTAGAGCACATATGGCATAATGCCATGGTTGAGAAGTATAACTCCATCTTGAAGAATGATGTACAAAAAATTGTGCCAGACCAATGGGGAACTCTATGATAGATTCCAAGTGACAATACAAGATTAAGCATGCAGCAGATGGAAGCATAGAGAAGTACAAAGCCAAATTCGTAGCTAGAGGATTCTCTAAGAAAGAGAGAGTTGATTGTGAGGAGACTTTTTCTCTAGTTGCAAGGCATACTTCTATTAGAGTAATCATGTCTACTACATCAAGTTTTAGTTGGCCTTTATACCAAATGGATGTAAAGACTGCTTTTCTAAATGGTCTAGTTGAAGAGGAAGTATGCATTAATCAACCAAGAGGCTTTGAGGTGCATGAGCGAGATACCCATGTGTGTGAGGTGAAGAAGGCCCTTAATGGGCTGAAGCAAGCACCACGTGCATGGTACTCAAGGATTGATGAGTACTTATTGAAGTTGGGATTCACCAAGACTCCAGCATATCTGAATCCTTATTATTTATATGATAAATTCGATTTCCTTGTTTTGATCCTGTATGTAGATGATCTGATTCTTACAATTAGCTCTTAGAAGCTCATTGCATAGTACAAGAAGAAGTTGGCAAGCGAATATGACAGGAAGGAAATTGGCCTTGTGCATTACTTTTTGGGTCTGGAATTTGGCAAGGTGCAGGTGAAGTCTTTCTTCAGCAAGGGAAGTACACAGTGGAGATTCTGCAGAGATTTCAAATACTAGACTACAAACCCTTGGCCACTCCTATGGTGCCAAATCTGAAATTATTTGTTGATTTAGATTCCAAGTTGGTAGATGAAGATCCATCTTACTGATTCACTTATGTATCTTGTGAATACCAAGCCTAATATTTTTTTTGCAGCGAATATAATGAGCCAGCTCATGGTTGAACCTAGGCAGATTCATTGGAAAGATGCCAAACATGTGCTCAAATATCTGGGCATAGTTCATTATGGCATGAGATATGTGGGAGATGAAGAGTTGTTGTTAAATGGATTTGTAGATTCAAATTAGGCAGGAGATGCAAGCACAAAGAAGATTACTTCCGCTTATTACTTCAGCTTGGGATCAGGTATGATTTCCTAGTTGAACGGGAAGTAGTCAGCAATTGCACTCAATTCAATTGAAGCATAGTATATGGCAACTCATTTTCTTGTGGTGAGGCAATTTGGCTTCACAAGTTAATTGCAAAGTTCACCAATCATATCTTGGATCCCAACGTCGTGCACTATCACAATCAAAGTTGCATTAGGCTCTCTAAAAATCCAGTGTTTCATGATCACTGCAAGCACATAGATATACAGTACCATTTCGTAAGAGATAAGGGAGCTATTGTTCATGATTAAGTTCCCATTGATTTGCAAGTTGTTGACATTCTAACAAAACCCCTTGCAAAGGGAAACTTAAAGATTCTAAGAGAGAAGCTCAAGTTGGTAGAGAACACCTTCCTTGTAATGAGTGAGTGTTAGCTTTTGGTTGCTCTGAGTTGTTCTCCTAGAAAGAGAGCGAATGAGTGTTTAGGGGGATTCCTTGGAAAATGGGTGTGCCATGTGGGAGAGATTCCTTACACTCATGATTCTTGGCATCTTCTATTTTTGGTCTGTGTAAGGTTATCACAGATTATATGACAGTTCTGACAAATTCCTCTTACACATCATCACACATCTATGGCATGCATTACACATGCTAAGTAGGGCGCATCCCTTGAGTAGAGATTCCTTGTTACAAGTGGCAGATGATTCCTTTCACGAAGGATATTATTAGCCATTACTTTTGTAACCACTCTTCCCTCTCTTGACAAGTTTGACCTAGTAAGAGAGGGCACACTAGTTAGGCTTATATATAGTGAGCTTGAGTGGAGTGATTCTACCAAGAATGTGCCTAAGGCTTGTGAGAAGCCATTGTAGTCCCTTGAGGACAATATTATAACGTTTCTATTGTGTGAATGAGAAGATAGTGATTACTGCTCCAAATTTCTATTTGCTGTCCACTATATTCATGCCACTGATTATTAGATCTAGTCTCTATCTGTTTACAAGGATGATCTCATATTCTGATATGCGGTTGTCTACACTCTTAAGTTTGCCATTAAGCAATTGTGTTTAAGCAGATCTAAAATTATGATTGGTGTTTCCAATCCTTATGTTTTAGTTGTAGGTTTATTCTATGAGTGTAGATCTATGTATCATGTGGATGTAAAATTACTACATTGCCAAATCTCTCACTGTCTAATGATTGTTCAAGAAGTTATTCATTCCCTCAAAGCAAGGAAGGAAGACAGCATGATCCTCAAGTTAAATATAGCACAAGCTTACGACAAAGTCAGATGGGATGTCCTCAAGGAAGTGCTCCATAAATTTGGTTTCTCAAAGCGATGGATCAAATGGGTCTCCAACTGCTCTCCTTTGCCTCCTTTGTTGTCCTCATCAGTGGGGGGGGCTCAATTTTTTTTTAAACTTCCAGGGTCTAAGCCAAGGGTGCTCCTTAACCCCCTTCTTGTACATCATTCTTTTGAAAGCTCTAGGGAGGATTTTGTCCAAACCAAAAAATGAAGGGATTATCAGAGGCATCAAAATATCATCCAACATTCCTCCATTATCTCATTCCCAATTTGTAGATGATACCCTTCTAATGGGATCTCCAACCATTAGAGAAGCAAAAGCCCTCAAGAAGATCCTACAGGTCTTTCAGGCATCATCAAGCCAACAGATCAGCACTGGAAAATCAACTATGTTTTTATCAAGCCTAGTGCCAAGATTCACCAAAACATTATTCACATTCTTGGGTATAAAAGAGGATACCTTCCTTCAAAATACTTGGATACACTCTTACAGTGGTTGGTTACCTGAGAATCTGCTGGCAAAACACCATCGACAAAATCAAGCACATAGTTGACCCATGGACACACAAGTACTTATCCACATGGCAGGCAGAATTGTATGTATCTCCACTATCTTATCAGCAATCCTTATTTTCCTCAGCTATGTTCTCATTGCTCCAAAAGCTACACTCAATGAAATAGAGTATTATCAGGAAGTTTTTACGGTGTGGACCAAAAGAAGAGAAGTGGCACCTCTTGCCACGGCAAAAAGCAGCCCTTCCTAAAGGGGTAGGGCGATTGGGAGTAAAGTAAATGGAATCAATGAATCAACCTCTTACAACAAAGCTGGTATGGACAGTCAACATTGTTATCTGAACCAAGCTCCTTGTGGGGTAATATTATCGTATCCAAATACTTGGTTGGAGCTAATCCTAGACATATTCTAAAGACGAACAAATTTCCTCAAGGCTCTCTGATCTGAAATAGCATGGTCAAATGCTTCCCCTTAATCTCAAACAATTGTTTCTAGGAAATTAGAGGCAGCCAGATTGACTTTTGGGAGGATTTCTGGAATGAACATGCTCCAATCAACACAAGCCAGCAATTCCAATCCCTCATAGAGGATATCCTGAAGGTGAATTAGTCAAAAATATGCAATTATTAGAAGCCCTCAACCCCCCTATCTCCATTAATATCCTAGTAGGACAATAGTCTATGGCCAATCAGTGTTCAAACATAGCAAGTAGGGAATACCAAAAGCATTCTTCAATAGAATCCGGTCCCTGATAGGGAGGGGAATGATAGTCTCAAAAGGAACTCTCCTTTGGGTCTGGACATTATCAATCCAGGCAACTTCACTGCACTTGGAGAATCTAGTGAACTCCAAAATCATTGGTGTGGAAAAGAATCAGCATCCCTAAAGCTGGGGAAAAGTAACAATGTTCTCTTGTCTAGTTGCCAAAAGGAAGACCCTGTAAATGTAATAGATGAAGTGTACCTGCCCAGAACAAGACAACAAGCAAAAATATGGCAGTTTCAAGTACAAAATGATGTTAGTGCTTCAATAAGACAATGAACCTTTGAAATATAAGCTGGCTGATATAAAATTGCAGCAACATGAAAGTTTACAACAGCAATAAGTATTTTATAACAGCTGCAAGAAATATGCCTCAAAATTGCTTGAAAAGACAATAAAAAGGTAGTTTTTACTAGTCAAAATGATAATCAATTGTCACAAGCAATTTCTGAAGTGTCTAACTAGCATTAAAGGTCAGTTTTGCAGAAAATTTGCTGCAGTTAGATGGCTGTAGCAATCTTTTGTAACAGCAGCAAATATATTAGTGATCTTGGCTAAACTAGGGTTAGAGATAGTTAGTAAAAGCGTAGGAGAAGAGTGTTTGAGTGTTTAATCAATCCTTCAATAAGAGAGAGGCTAGAACTAGTGCCTTCTAAGGCTTATGTAGTCAAGTGGATGGCTTCTTCTAAGGCTGCAAATCAATTTTGATAGTGCACAAAAGTCTAAGAGGGAGAATGCATAGGAGAAGTAGTAACTTAAGTTCACCTGTGCATTTTCCTCAAGAAACAAGATACTAGAGTGTAGACAATTCTAGGCCCTAGCACCTTGCTCTCCTTAGGCTTCTTATGGGATAGAAACTTAGACAGAGATAACTAAGTTAAAACCTTAGAGTGTTAGCAAATTAGGGCTCTAGGGTTTCACTAGTCACTAGATCAATTCAATGAAAAGCTTGGCAAATAGAAAGTAAGAAAGTAGCAATTTAAGTTCCTTACTTCAAGCATTAAGTATACCATGCAATTTCATAATCTTGTATGAGCAAATAAAACCATACATAAACCATTCAATAGATGACAACAAATGCAGATTTTACCTACTTGCACCAAGAATAATCATGAAAATACCATGCAAGATCACCATAAAAGCTTCCAAGATTGATCCAACTTGCAAAAATCAGCCTTATACAAGACTGCGTCTCACAATTTCAGCCAATAGCCCTTACTAGGGCACAAATTTCAGACCTCTCCTCTTGTGTGAGGAGTTGTGATGTCTAAAACGTAAGTAATTTATGTTTATTTATAAAAAACCAGTGACCTTTAATTAATTTTAGGTCAAAATAAGGCCAACCTGGCCAATTTACAAATAAATTCAAATTTGACATAAATAAAATTAATTAGCATCTAAAGACACCTCCAAGGGTGACGTCATGCCCTTCTAGGGTGACGTCGAGGCCCTAAGGTGGAACATTGGGCCTAGAATGTAGAACGCTTGGCCTCAAGAGGCCCTAGATAATGCCCACACATGCCACCAGGCTCACAACTACCTCCAAAATGCAAACCCTAGCTCTAGATGACGTCCAGGGTCATGATGGTGACGTCCTGGGCCTTCAAGGGCCAACGTCCATGTGGAAGAGCAAGATCCCCCTAGGTCTAGGTCTGTGAGGGTACCTCCAAAGGCAACGTCCTTCTTTCTTCCTAGTGCAAATCTCTGATGTCTTCTTGCCCCTGGCTGGGGTTACAGCATCCATTTGTGGGCTTTAAGCCCCCATGAAGGTCCAAGTTAATCATTCCCTCATGTGTACTTGTCCACCGGGCAAGGTCCTGCAGCAACAACAAGTACGCCCTCCAGAGGTTCATAAGTCACAGGGATCACATGTAAATCACATCCAATAATTAAATTACCCAAACATGTGCATCAAACCCCCCTTAACCCAGACAAATGTTCAAAGACGTTATGCAATTTGACAAGTTCGGTTTGGAGAAGGTCTCAGGGTGTCCTATTGGGCTAACCCTCCTTAAGTTTGGGGTGTTTCCCAGGTGGGAGCCAATCCAGGTCATGTAAGTGTATGAGGTGGCATGGGGTAAGTGTTTGGGCATGGGGTGCAGTGATAACAAGGAAATGTAAGTCTTACCTGTGGATGCCTTTGTAGAGGGCGAGTTGCACCTTGTCATAGAAGTTATTGTTTCCTAGCCCATTCATTGCCTTTTACTCTTAGCTTTATTGGTTTTGATCTTTTGCTTTTGTGCTTCAAGGGAATAGTTGAGGGACACTGTCCTAGCTTGATGACCAGAGGTGACAACGTTATCCACAAACATTTCACGGAGATGAGAAGGTTGGCTCGTGATGAGACCCCCTTTCTCTTGGCTATGCCACCAAGAGCCACTACCCTGGTTTGGTGACCAAATAGGTGGTAGTGTCATACCGCTACATGCCCATGGTCATAATAGGCCGGCTCGTGATGAGACATCCTACCCATCAACTAGTACCTTGAGTGTTTATATATCTTATGGGTTCCCTTTTCTTACTAAGAAGCTTTTTACTGTTTTCTCGAGAATCCCTGAGCGAAGTATCTCAAAGGTTTCAATATTGGCTTTTAACTCTTGCCAACTACTTTTACCATCTGGGCCTTTAGCCTCTTCTTCCCACAAGGCAAGGTACAACCCTTCCTAACGTGACCAATCCCAATGCCGAAACATGGGTAGGGGGAGATGAGAGGAATGAAGATGGAAAGTAGTAAGTATGGAGGGAACGGACAATGACCTTTCACAGACCCACCCATTGGCAACCCATCCTAAAGGGAGATCAACTTACTAGGGCACCATGTCACCCTTCCAGGTATGAACAAGTCAAATAGCATAATTTCCAAGCAAACGTTATGAAATGAAGGAGAATTCAATACAACATATTCAAGTGCTTCACGAATCAAAGTGACACATACCATGATACCTGGACTCATTACCTCATGGAGCAAGACTTACCGCTACTTCAGGAATAGGCTGGTGGGATGGATATTGTTGATGTTGATAAATGAATTGCACTGAAGAAAACAGGGGCCCTCCGGGGCCATGCTCAAGTCGTTTGGCTCTCGGTGCTCCATGTCTAGGACCTGTGGGCCTCGAGACGTGATCTCCTTAGTTATCCCTAGGGTAGGGGATAACATTCCCTTGGCACCTATTCCAAAGACATTGAAGAAGAAATAGATTGGATAGAATGTCTCAATCTAGCTAAATGTTGCAGTTTCGGGAGAATAATAATGAAATGAGACTAAGTTTATTTCCTGTAAATGTGTTGAACCTAAACAGAATAGATCTAGTTAGCAAATGACATACACAATTTGCAGAGAAAATATGAGAAAAGAGAAGCAGAAGAGAAAGAATGGAAGAATTCTCATTAACCGCATTCCACACTTAAAGAGTGAATAATTTACAATAGATATAGGCTACATGAGTAACTAATGCGCCATAGTAGTGATCTAAAGAGATCTAGACACTCACTGACAAACATTTGGAGTGAACTACCACCCAATCCTAGTTAACTAATCCATGCAATCAACAGTTCACTGAGACACATGTGTGGAAGTGAGAGAGACACATGCAACTACTGGTGATAAAACCGAGGTTGCCATGCATGAGTGACTTCCACTAGTCTAACTGAGTGTAACTGACTCTGAACTGAAGAGGAACGCCCTATTTTGTAGGGGAATATTCTCTAGAGAAAATATTCTCATCTAAGGAATCGTTCTCAACATTGGACTATCAAACTTAGGAAAATAATTCTAGGTGAGTGTGTAATATCTCCAACACCCCCCCTAAACACTACTAGGGTGTACATGACGAATGGGTCCCGACAACCAAGGCCATGTTAGGTACCCCATTGTACAATGCATATAAGAATGAGACACTGAAAAAACAAAGAAAGAGGAAAACCCCCCCCCTCAAATTACAATGCATAAAAAAAATAAAAATGAGAAGGAACAAAAAGCAGTTGCTAAGCAACACTATCCTTCACTCCAAGAAGACCTCGCAACTGTGCAAGTTTGTGCTCGTTGAAGATTTTGTTGAAGATGTAGATGTTTGCACAGATTTGATGAAATAGATGCACCATTGAGATGTTCACACATATCCACTTTCTCTTCTTGTAATGAAGAAGATCCAAATAAAGTTTGGATGAAACTTTGAAAACTGTGCGGCCGTTTCTAGAAAAATGTTGAAATTTTGTTGACTTTAAAATGATCATAACTTCACTTCCTAGACTCCGTTTTGGACGATTTTTTTTTTTAAATTGAATATTTTTCCGAGAGGAATTCAAATATCCAATTTTTTTCTGCAAAATTTTGCTCAAAAAATATCAGAATTGAATATGATGTGCGCAGCTCCCTTTTTGTCTCCTGAGATGCATGCATGGTGCATGCATGTTGCTCCTGAGATGCATGCATGGCGCATGGAAAAGTGTCTGCATGTGACTCCTGAGATGCATGAAATATATCTTCCACGTGAAATTCAAAAAACAAATCTGAAATGGAGTAAACATCATCTGTAATTAATGGAATACAAATTTGTACAGATACTTATGTAGAAGGCTCTTCAAACTGAGATGATTAATCTTCCAGTGGATTTTCTACTTGCTCCATCTTGTCAAAATTTTGCATGCAATCTTCCTTATTCCCAAATAAAACCTCTAATCTACTCCATACTTAATTTGGAGTTGAGTCTTCTGAGTCATCATATACTTGGTGGAGAATTTCAGGAGAAATAAACCAAAGGATACATCCTATGGTCATATCTTGTCTATTGAGAAAATCGTTTTTCTCATCGACGGAATTAGGCTCTACTTCCATTGCCATACTTATTTGGTACAAGCCTCTCCATCTGAGTTGAAGCAGAATTTTTGGCTTCCACTCCAAATAGTTATGAGGCGTGAGAAGTATTGCCAATGAATAATCCATCTTTTCTACGTTCTTCAATCTTCGGTACCTGCAAAAAGAATCCAGTGTGTCTTTTTCCTAGCAATTTGTTGGCTCTGATACCATGTAAATGTGTTGAACCTCCACAGAATAGATCTAGTTGGGAATTGACATACACAGTTGCAGAGAAATAGAAGAAAAGAGAAGCAAGAGAGAAAGAATGGAAGAATTCTCATTAACCAAATGAATGAATGATAATTTACACATGATATACTCTGTATAACTCAACCAATGCGCACTGGAGGAGAAGCCAATGCACCATAGTGGTGGTCTAGAGTGATCTGGACACACACCAACAGTTACGGGAGTAAACTGCCACCTAGTCTAGTCTCTCAGGCAGTTACAAGAGTGAACTGCCACCTAGCTAAGTTAACTAGTGTATCAGTCTTCAGTTAACTGACTGAAACAGAGTGAAGTGAGGAGGAGATTAGGGAATCATGGGTAATGCGCTAGTCTAGTGATGATACCAAGGACAATGCGCATTAGTTGGTGATGATCCCAATGATGCATGGTGATAATCTCAATGTAGCATCTAGACTCGACTCAACTGATCAAACTGAAGTGAAAACTAAAGAGAATATTCTCCCTAGAGGAATATTCTTCCTAAAATATAGGAGACTAAATAATGACTAATAAACATAGGAAAAACCTTAGGAAAAAGAAATCCTAGGTTTGTGTGAAGTAACTCCAACACCCCCCCTGAACATCACTATCGTGAAAATAAAGAATGGGTCCCGGCAACGAGGCCATGTTAAGTACCCAAATACAAAAGATACACTGAAATAAAGTGAGAAAAGAGGGAAAACCTCGTGGGAAAAAAACCCCCTCAAGGTACAATGTATGTAAAAAGAAGAACTGACAGTTGCTAGGCAATTGTGTCCTTCACTCCAAGACGACTTCGCAAAGAATGGAACTTCTGCTCAACGAAGCTCTTGGTGAAGATGTCTGCAGTCTATTTTGCTGAAGGACAGAACTGCAGGTCGATGATCCCCTCATGTACTAAGTCCTGAATGCAGTGCATGTGGATCTCGATGTGCTTCGTCCGCTACCCCTAAACTAGATCTCTGCAGAACTTATGAGTGCTCTGGTTGTCACACCAGATGACAATCGGCCGATGAAACTGAATGCCCAACTCGGTGAAAAAATGTTGTAGCCACATAGCCTGAATGGTTATGTTAACTACCCCTCTGTACTCTGCCTCGACTGAAGATAGAGCAATAGCAACCTTCTTCTTGCTCGACCAACTAATAGGCCCGAAACCAAGATTGGGTGAGTAACTAGATGTGGACTTGTGATCAGTGTTATCGCCAGTCCAGTCAGAATCAGTGAACCCGATGAGATCCAATGTAGAGTCTGCTGCATAATGAATCCCAAAGGTGATGGTGCCCTGTACATATCGAAGGATACGCTTTGCAGCCTTCCAATGTAGCTCATGCGGCTCCTGCATGAACCTGGAGAGTGCGCCAACTACATAGGAGAGGTCCGGTCTAGAGTGTGAGATACAACAAGCTCCCCACTAGTTGTTTGTACAGTGTGTTGTCAACCAGTGGAGTGTCCCCGCCATCCTCAAGTTTGACTCCTGATAGGAAAGGAGTCGGAGCAGACTTGCAGTCTGTCATGTGAAATCTCTCAAGGAGATCTCGTGCATACTTGGCCTGAGACAGTTTGATGCCTAATGCATCCTGACTTATCTCGAGTCCAAGGAAGAAGTGTAGCGGACCCATGTCCGTCATCAAGAACCTGTCACATAGAATCCTCTTGACTGCAGCAATCCCTGAAGTCGAACAACCGGTGATCAGCAAATCATCAACATACAGAACTAGGAGTAGAAGAGAGTCAACCGTCCTGAGCATGTAAACGTTCAAGTCTAACTTACAACGTACAAACAACTGTGACAGCAGGTAGGAGTCCATATTGGCATACCATGCCCTCAGAGCTTGCTTGAGGCCATAAAGAGACTTCTTCAATCGACAGACCAAAGATGAATCCTGCATAAATCCTTGGGGCTGCTCCATATAGATCTCCTCAGAGAGATCATCATGAAGAAATGCATTCTTCACGTCCATCTGATGCAATTCCCATCCCTTGGTTGTCGCAATGGCAAGTGCCAAACGTATGGAATCCATCTTCGCTACTGGAGCGAAGGTCTCATCACAGTCAATGCCATGCACCTGATGAAAACCTTTGGCAACTAGTCTGGCTTTGTATCTGCTAATCTGTCCATCCGCTACGCTCTTGGTCTTATAGACCCATCTGCACCTGACAAGTTTCCTTCCAGAAGGAAGGAGAACCAGATCCCAAGTCTGGTTCTCGAGGAGAGAGTTGTACTCCTCCTGCATGGCGGATTCCCAAAAGGGGTTTCTAGCAACCTCGCCATAAGACTGTGGATCTGAAGACTGAACCAAGAAAAAATGCCTGGGTGGCAATGGTTCAGTGGCAGTGAGTGCAAGAGGAGGCTCCTCGAAATCATATCGAGTCCTCCTAATATTAGTTGGATCACCAAAAAGATCCCCTACATCCTGAAGAGTAGTCTTGGCCCACTTAGGCATCTTCTCTGGCTCTGCATCTGCCTCTGCATCTGCATGCACTGACTCTGCATCTGACTGTATTGACTCTATATCTGGATCATCTGAATCCAAACTCTCATCTGAAAAAGAGTTGGCATGTGCATGCTCATCATCTTTGATAAGTGGAAGAATAAAGGTGTCTGCATGCCGCTGTTGAGGTACATGCGAGACACTTTCCATGAATTGGACACTTCGCTCAATGATGAGTCGGTCCGAGGAAAGATCAATAAGTTTGTATCCCTTCACACCGTCGAGGTATCCAAACAAGATACACTATGTGCTATGTGGATCAAGTGCCTTCCTCTTTTCAGAGGGAATTGAGGCCCATGCACGTGAACCAAAAATACGAAAGTGGGTCACTTCTAGTTTGAGGCCGCTCCAAGCCTCATAGGGGATCTTATCCTTGACAGATCTATGGGGAGATTTGTTTTGGATGTAGGTTGCACAATTAAGTGCTTCGACCCATAATCTCTGTGGAAGTGACTTTGCATGTAGCGTGCAAGATGCCATCTCTTCTAGAGATATATTTTTCCGCTCAGTAACTTTGTTTTGTTGCGGAGTGTAGGGAACCGTGTGTTGGAACTGAATCCCTGCCTCATGACAAAGATTATGGATCTCATGGTTGACATACTCTCCCCCGTTATCAGTTCGAATGATTTTGATTTTCTTTCCTGACTGTGTCTCGACAAGGGCTTTGAAATCTTTGAGGTGTTGAAAGACCTCTGACTTTTTTCTGAGAAAAAAAATCCATGTGAAGCGTGAGAAATCATCAACAATAATGAGCATGTACCTTGCTTTGTTGATTGATGGATGCGGAAAAGGGCCCATGAGGTCACTATGGATCAAATCTAAAGGAGAGGAAGCCTTTTGTGTCTTTCCTTTGTTGAATTTCTCTTGAGGGTGTTTTCCAAGAACACATCCCTCACAAATTCCTTTGGAGAAATGGATGTTTGGTAGACCATCAACCAATCCCTGCTTGTTAAGTTGTTGCATATATCTGAAATTTAAATGCCCAAACCTTTCGTGCCATATCCTACTACTTTCATCAGCATGGGCAAGCAGTGAAGCAGAATCTGGTTCAATATATTCAAAAAATGTGTAAAGCCTAGATTGATGATTTACTTCACTGGTAGCAACCCTTGAATTGGTTTGCATGTCATAGATACCCACTGCATCAGGTGTGAATATGACTTTCTTTCCAGTGCCGGAATTTTCCATCTGATACACGGAGAGAAGATTGACGGAAAGTTTGGGAACGTGCAACACATTCTCGAAGCTTCTGTTTGAGAGTTCAATCATTCCTTTGTCGGTGACCTCGACTGGAGAGTTGTCCCCCATCAGAATAGGAGGACCTTTGCATGCATCCAATGAAGAATAGACCTCTTTTGTGGCAACCATGTGGTGTGATGCACCTGAATCTACGATCCAAGCATCAGGAGAGGAGTTGAAGGCAATCAAAGCATGGCTAGAATTGCCTTTCTTGAGATTTTGATCTTCTGGCTTCTTCTTCTTGGCACCCTCAGGGATGCGATCTCCAAGGTTGTTTATTGAAGTATTTGAGTCATTAGATCTATCTGTTTTTGCATGCATGTAGATTTTGGATGAAATCCTTTATGGCAGTATGTGCATTTCTCCCCTTTTCTTCCCTTTCCACCTTTGGATCCGGAGGCATCGTTGAAGGGTTTTGAGTGCCCTTCCTTCTTCAGAATTGCACGAGCTTTCCTTTTGTCTTTATCTTTAGATTTCTAATATTGATGACCGCTGCCATCTTGCACAGTAAGTGCATGCACCTTTGGACCTTTGATTTTGCCCATGTTGATGAACTTGGTCTGCTCTTATGTCGGGGATTCGATAAATTCCTCAAGAGAAGGCATCTTCCAGGTGGCTCCAAAGGCGAATTTGACTGAATGGAATGTGGATACAAACACTGAGAATTCAAGACCAAGTTTGGAGAGAATGATGAGAACGATTTGTTTCTCCTCCTTAGATTTATCAACCCCGCAAGCCTTGAGTTGCGACAGTAAATCCTTATATTTTGTAAAGAAGTCTTGGAGATTGTCGAAGCTTTTTGGATCCATTGTGAGCAATTCCACCTCGAGAATGTGACCCCTCATCTCATCCTGTTTGCCAAAGAGCCCTTCCATGGTGGTCCAGGCTTCATTGGGGTTTTTACAATGTTGAATTTTAAGCAGCTGCAAGAGCCATTCTCCGGGAGGATGGCAAAGACCCTAGCTGAGATCTAGGGCCCCCAGTGCACTCCTAGGGTTCTTGGTCTGGGACCAAACAATCAGAGCCATGGCAAAAGACCCTTGTGAAGGCCCCCAGTAGATGACTGGGGTTCTTGGTCTGGGACCAAGCAGTGAAGATCCTTGTGAGGGCCCCCAATAGATACATGGGGATCTTGGTCTGGGACCAAGCAGTTAAAGTCCCTAGATATGTCTAGGGCCCCTGGACATGTTCCAGGGTACCCATGTCTGGGGCATGGGTTGATCCTTGGTCTTGTACCTTGGTGGATAAGACCCCATAAATGTTCTAGGGCAACCTGGTCCTTGATCAGGTGTTTGTTGGTGTATGACCCTCTTTTGAAGGCGGGCATGACCACATGAGGGATGTATCCCATATGCAGTGATGATAAAGTTAAAAAGGTCACCTTGAGAATTATGGACAAGCATTGCCACCAAGTAACCCCACCTAAAGCCCCACACCCTTGGTTTTTGAGCATGAGTTTATTTGGGGTTTTGATTTTTTGCTTTAGGGGTTAAATGAAAAATATTAATGAAATAATATAACATATTTAATTAATATTTATATTAATTAATTATGTTATTTTTATTATTATTTTTCACTAGCCTAACCCTAGCCTAAAGTATAAATAAGGATCTTCCCATCTACCTTTTACACATTCTATTATTCTCTTCTAAGGTGAAGTGGATCTCTCCTTGCTTGATGTGGCCTCCCCTTTGCAACAGTAGCTGAGTTCTTGTGACAGTTCGGCCCTCCAGTTTTTCAGCCTCCAAATTATTGCTGCATGTTCTTTGTTTGGGATGAGTCAAGGGTTTCTTTAGGCTGTCAAAAGCTTTGTTGAAGGGCTACTTTATACTGTGCTTACATGTATGTTAAGGTTTGAAGTTGTCGTCCTCTCCTACAGCAAGTCTGGTACCCTAGACCTCTTCCAAGAGGCTGCCATCATTTTTCCCATGTGCAGATTTGGCCTTCTCTTTGAGCCGCGGCCCCTCTAGCTGATTTTGAAGACAGCCATAACCCTTGCTAACTATTCCTGCATGAGGGTTTGAGTCCATGAAATCTCAGTGTGCATGAGAGTTTGTTTTCAGTGTCATATGTGTGATGATTTAAGCTTGGTGGCAATCAGTCTATTCTTTCTCTTGGCAAGAGATCTATCCCTTGAGGTAGATCCATGATTCTGGACTTTTTCTGAGCATATTCTCAGTGGCACTTCATCTCGTGTGTGGCATGAATTCCTTCAGTGATTAGCGGTAAGACTTCAAGGTAAGTTACTTGTTCAGATCCAATTGTTTAGATATGTATGTTGTTCTTTGATTCTGAAGTTTATCATTGTTTAGATCTGTTTGTTCTTGTTTAGATCTGATCTATATTAGATCTATTGATTAGATCTATTTGTTCTTGTTTAGATCTAATCTATATTAGATCTATTGATTAGATATGTTCTTTAGTTTAGATCTATATCAAATCTATAGATTAGATTTGTTTTTTAGTTTAGATCTATATCAAATCTATTGATTAGATCTGTTCTTTAGTTTAGGTCTATATCAGAACTAGTTTTTGTTTTGATTAGTCTAGATCTAATCCTATGATCTTGCTTACTAAGAAATAGACTTTGGTTGAATCTAATTTCTATCAGCTCAGATCTGAGTGTTGTGCACACTCAGAAATTGTTTAAGATTCAAAACAAATTGTTGTTCTTTCTCTGATTTTATTTTCTAAAGTTCAACAGTTCAATATTGTATTGGTTTACCGTTCTAAGGTTTGATTTAATTGATCTATCTAACTGAAATTTTAAAAGACAGAAATTGTTCTGCTTTACTTCCCTAATTCTAACATATAGGAAGATATGTGAAAGAGGAGATCAGGAGAAATGAGACTGCAAATTGTTTTGAATGCTTCATCCATTCGATTTAGATACTTGGATTTTTCTATGGCTGATGTTGGTTCTGTCTCTGTGTTCATGGTTAACCTGTACAATCCTCTGCTTCGAAGATGCATGATCATCTTCTCCTTCCATGCAAAGAAGTTGTAAGCTGTAAAAATGAATTCTTTTGGGAATTCCATTTTTCCGTTGTCTTCAATCTTCGGTACCTACAAAAATATTTTGGTGTGGCTTTTCCCTAGCAGTTTGTCACCTCTGATACCATGTAAATGTATTGAACCTACACAAAATAGATCTAGCTAGCAAATGACATACACAATTTGCAGAGAAAATATGAGAAAAGAGAAGCAGAAGAGAAAGAATGGAAGAATTCTCATTAACTGCATTCCACACTCAAAGAGTGAATAATTTACAATAGATATAGGCTACATGAGTAACTAATGCGCCATAGTAGTGATCTAGAGAGATCTAGACACTCACTGACAGACATTTGGAGTGAACTACCACCCAGTCCTAGTTAACTGATCCATGCAATCATCAGTTAATTGAGACACATGTGTGGAAGTGAGAGAGACACATGCAACTGTTGGTGATAAAACCGAGGTTGCCATGCATGAGTGACTTCCACTAGTCTAATTGAGTGTAATTGACTCTGAACTGAAGAAGAACGCCCTATTTTGTAGGGGAATATTCTCTAGAGAGAATATTCTCATCTAAGGGTTCTCAACATTGGACGGTAAAACTTAGGAAAATAATTATAGGTGAGTGTGTAATATCTCCAACATTTCAAACCTATTGAGTAAGAAGGCAAAGTCATCCTGATGGGGCCTGGAATCCTTGGTGAGGAAAGGATTACAGTTGGGCATCTATTTAAGAGAGGTAAAATTCATCCACATTTGAAGGAAGGAAAACCAAGTAGCTAACTGGCTCGCCAACCAAACAATCCTTCTCCAGTGAAATTACCAGCTAAATTTGGAGGTGTTATCACGCAGTGTGTATTTTAGGTCACGGGCTATAGGATAAAGGACAAACTGGCGTAACAGGGACCTTCCCCACCCAATGTCACCTCGATGGGGAGGTTCTTTTTGTTTAGGGAGGTTATCCCAGGGGAGACGTCCCCGGTAACCTGGGGTTTGAAGAGGCAAAGGATACAAGGTCAAGTGTTTAAGATTTTCCTCCTCGCAGGTTACCACCAGTATCAGATAGTCCGGCTAATCAGCCAATAAAAGAAGTGTAGGCCCTGTTGAAAACACCTGC
>ML837178.1:58449-80893 GCA_009831015.1 Picea engelmannii | reverse complement strand
AAGATGATGGACCATTTCACCTATATCTTCAACTACTCCCAAGAAGGATGAAAATAATTCAATCTCTTTCATAAATAAAATATTTTTCACATAGAAAAATCCATATAGTGATAGAGGAACAAGATGATGGACCATTTCACCCAGATCCTCAATTACGCCCAACAAGGACAGAGGCTCCTTCAATAAGAAGTTATTTAAGAGAAGTAACACTCTTAAAGGTACAAGTTAATTTTTATATCCCTTTATTGAATTCAAGATAGACACAAAATCCTTGGGAAGATGATTATATATGCTAGAGATTTATTTACCCAATACAACAACAAACTCATAGCCATATGGAAAAATAGACAATGTCAAGAAATCCATACAACAACAACAAGAACTTTTGTCAACACTAGAAAAGTGTTGCGGGCTTCATATAGTGCTTCATCACAGGAACCACACAACCAAGAGAAGCTAAAGGAGATGAAGAGATATATGTATTTACATCCCAAGGAGAAGAAACTATCTAGGAAATTATAGTATCATAGGAGGTGTAACACACCCCAAACTCACTTCTAGGCATATGACACTAAAAATATGACTTCTGTCAAATACTGAATTTCAAAATTTCTTTAAATTTTTTCCCTTGTTTCTTTGATACAATTTGTTAATTAATGATAACCTTCTTGAAGGATCATATTCTCTTATATTAATCTTGGATACCCTTTAATAGCATACCTAGACCCCTTTGCATGCTTCTGATACCAACATTATTAATATGTCCTACATATGAACACTCATGTAGTCCTAACAACATAGATATTCCATGCATAATTATAACAATTATAGAATAACCCAATTAAGCATATAAAAACACACAATAATCATCCTGAAAACACACAAAATAACACTTATCTTTTTATGAAAAGAACCAACTAGTTGCAGACCTTAGACGTTCATCCCAGCCATAGACTACGGTGGTCTAGTACTCTCAATAGAAGGTCAGCCCCAAGTTGGGGCTATGAATCCACCAGGGAAAGGGATACCTAATCCAACTACGATATGAAAGACAACATAACAATTGATAGCCCAAGGTAATGACTCCAACAATAGTTCCAACCTACAGCCTCTCATTCCCCATCAGCCTGCACAACCCAAGGAAGTGAACCCCCTTCTTTGCACCACAGTCACTTGAGTTGTCCCACTTGCCTTCTAGGGATATAACACAATTCGTTCAGGAAGTCTCAGAGGAATATGGCTCTCATAATTATTTCCACACTCAGGAGTCTTGAGGCACTATCTAGGTCTCACACTCATGGAAAACTATTCCCAAAAATTCTCCCTCCAGGACTCCAGCCTTCCCCGAGGAAACCCAAGGAGAATTGTACACCCAAATCCACCTAGGATTCACGGGGTTCATAAGGTAATAAGGTTACAACATCTCCTTTTCTCACATCCCACAATCCATGGTCAAAATGATGCAATGAATGAGAATCCATAATTTTCCACTAAGTTCCCACTTTAAGTATACATGTCAACCTTTTGACAAGTGTCACTCAATTAACCACTTTCCCACCACCTAAGAACTCATTCTCCCACTTTAGAACCTAGGATAAAATTATGACATATGGACATAGGAATTAGGAATATATTATTATATTCCTTTGGCTTAATCCCCCTTGAATTATCTCATTTTCCTCAAGTCCTAGCCCTATTTCCCTCTCATGGAGTCCTAGACCCCCATATTGTCTCGTATAACTTGGTTTGTGGTAGTGATTTATTTTATTAATAAATTAGAGTGTGATTACAATTCACAATGTTAGGCTCATTGACCTTTCAACATGCAAGTTCTTCGGCCTAATATAACACAAGCACTCTCACCCAAAACATATATACATAGCCACTCTAGCCCAAAACATCTCAGCTCATGAGCCTATAAAACTTATGTACATTTACAACATGGGTTCAACCTAGGGGTATTATAGGAGGTCAAGATCACTAATGAAGTCGATAGTGGGTTGAATCCAACATCAAAGGTTGCCTCAATCCAATTGTTTCCTTAAATATTTCAAGAGAATCTTCCCTTCTTGGATATGCATCTAATATTGGTGCATGGAGGTCAATGACATTGGGAGTTCCTTGAAACTCCATGACATTGGATGAAGTAATTATTGTTATGTGTGATTGGTCCCTTTGGTGAACCTATTCAATGCATTCCTAAGAGCTATGTGGAGAAATAGCTACATCACTAGTGGACATCACTAGTTGTGGCATTCATTATTTATGTTTGAATGATGTGTAAAGCTGCAACCATAGCATATTGATGACAGTCACCTATATCCATACATGTTTAGGAATTTTCAGTTGTTTTGGACATAATAAGGTGTTGTGATTAAACATGAAGGAGGTTATTCAATTGACATTGTTGTAGAGATAGAGTGTTTGGTAAGCATGAGTAAATGTTGGCCCTTGACCAAGTTTTGAGGAACACTTGGTCATATTTGACCGTTTTTGGACTTCGACAGCCTGTCAAAGATGGAGCGCCAGGCGAAGCAGAGATCACGGGATCTTGGTCCACTTTTGGGCCCTTTTAGGGTTTTGGGTTAATGTAATGGGAAAGGGATGTCGGCCCGTGGGTTTACCCATGATTAGGCCCACTTTTGTAATGTATAAATAGAAGGATAGGAAATGTAAGAAGGAGTAGATGTGATTGCTTAGTGCAATTGGTAGTGCATCTATGTGATGTTGAATAAGTGCTCTATGTGACCTGTGTAAGGCTTGCAAGGCTAAGTGCAAGTTACTGTGAGGTTGCTATAGAAAGCTAAGTGTTGTAACGCAAGGAAGAAGGATCTAGCGAGCTGCGTAGATCTTCTATCTTATGCGAAGAAGGGTTTTGGAGGATTTGTGCTTGCAACAGATTGAAGATGATAATAAAGAAGAAGATATTGTGGACATAGCCCCAAGGTGGGGGTGAACCATGTAAATCTGTGTGTTATGCTCTCTGCTTTGATTCAATGTGTTTTTGCTTATGCTATGTGCTTTGATATAGCCACTTATGCTATGTGCTTCTTAGATATATATGATTGTTAGATATGATGTGTATGAGGATGCTTAGTGCTAATCTATTGGATATTATATGGGTTACTATGGTTAAGTACTGAAATACTGTAGATATGAGTGTACACCGCGATGCTCTATGCTATCTGCGAAGTAGAATAAGGGTTGAATATTGATGAATGATCGATGTTAATTTCTCTATTAAATATATAATCACATATATGTGTCCCAGCTAAGGTTGCAGACACCTAAGTCTTGCAACCACCCTTGCCTCTACCTCAGGTGAGACTTCATCTTCTTCGCAGGTGTTTCTGCAAGGGTTAGTAGTTAGGGATTTGTTGGTGCGCTCTTGAGTGTTGAACCCTGGGTCTGCCCTTTTGCCAACCCTTGACCAAGTTTTGAGGAACACTTGGTCATATTTGACCGTTTTTGGACTTCGACAACCTATCAAAGATGGAGCGCCAGGCAAAGCAGAGATCATGGGATCTTGATCCACTTTTGGGCCCTTTTAGGGTTTTGGGTTAATGCAATGGGAAAGGGATGTCAGCCTGTGGGTTTACCCACGATTAGGCCCACTTTTGTAATGTATAAATAGAAGGATAGACAATGTAAGAAGGAGTAGATGTTATTGCTTAGTGCAATTGGTAGTGCATCTATGTGATGTTGAATAAGTGCTATGTGCGAACAGTGTAAGGCTTGAAAGGCTAAGTGCAAGTTACTGTGAGGTTGCTATAGAAATATAAGTGTTGTAATGCAAGGAAGAAGGATCTAGAGAGCTACGCAGATCTTTCGTCCTATGCGAAGAAGGGTTTTGGAGGCTTTGTGCTTGTAACAGATTGAAGACAATAATAAAGAAGAAGATCTTGTGGACGTAGCTCCAGGGTGGGGGTGAACCATGTAAATCTGTGTGTTATTCTTTGTGCTTTGATTCAATGTGTTTGCTCTTATGCTACGTGCTTTGATATATCCACTTATGCTATGTGCTTCTTAGATATATATGATTGTTAGATTTGATGTGTATGAGGATTCTTAGTGCTGATCTACTGGATCTGATCTGGGTTACTATGGTTAAGTATTGAAATACTGTAGATCTGAGTGTACACTGCGATGCTCTGTGCTATCTGTGAAGTAGAATCAGGGTTGAATATTGACGAATGATCGATGCTAAGTGCTCTGTAAATGATATAATCACATATCTGTGTCCCAGCTAAGGTTGCAGACACCTGAGTCTTGTAACCACCCTTGCCTCTGCCTCGGGTGAGACTTCATCTGCTTCGTAAGTGTTTCCGAAAGGGTTGGTAGTTAGGGCTTTGTTGGTGCACTTTTGAGCGTTGAACCCTGGGTCTGCCCTTGTGCCAACAGTAAACAATAAAGTGTTGTTTCGTGTTGGAAGAATTGGATCTTAGTGTATAGAACATGGACCACTCTTCCTTTCGATTATATTTTGTGCAAAGAAAAATTGAATGATAGGATGTCAATGTTGAACAAGTGTTCCATAAATTCAGTAGTGGGAAAGCAAAGGATATAATTCAACTTGTCTTACAATGGTTACCAAGATAGAACATCTCCAAGTTTGAGAATGAAAGAGACTTGGAAGTTGAAGATGGGAATGGATTTTGTTTGAAGAGTTTTAAATATGAATATTGGTGCATAGCAAAGAATCGATTAGTATACTTCCACATATGTAACCCAGGAGTTGTAGGCCTTGTTTATTCATCCTATCCTATTTAGCTTCAACTTCTCTAACGCCTGCTCTCCATCGTACACTTGGTCAACAACTTTTATTTTCAAATCCCTATGAATTCTTCGTACAAATTCATCTGCAAGTGAGGCACATTTATGGGTTGGATCAAGTACTGACTAAATACTTCCTTTATGGCCTCTTTGATTTGATCAATTCTTTTCTTGTTGTTATCCTTGTTCTCCTCTACCTATGTTATTCTCGACTTTCCAGGTCTTGCTTGAGTTACCTCATCCATGACTGGAATTTTAAATAGTTCTATTAACTCATCATTAGAATTCCACATCATATCACAAGTTTTGTTGTTGTTTCTTATGGTTTCCTTAACATCCTAGTATTATTTTTTTCAGTTTTCCATCAAAATTTGAGTTTTGTCCTCTTCATTCTTGGTAAACTTGAAAAGGTCTGAGGGGTCTCCTTGCATATACCTTTCCAAAATATTATCTTATCAAATGCATGTTCTAAATCAGTGTATTGTATTTTAATCTCATTGATACAGGTGGATATTGGTGGCCACCCATCTTTTCCAACTGGCTCAAAATAGTTTTCTGGCAATTTTGGTAATTTACTATTTTTAGCAGTTTTTAACTTCTGGAGCCGTTTTGAGGACCTAAACAATGTTTTTTGGGAAAACGGGGAGAAATATGGAAGTTCCTTTGATATTTCCCCCAAAATGAATCCCCTCGACGATACCTTTCCAACAGGATATCATACGCCTAAAACATAGATCATATGCAAAATTTACGACCTCGGGAAGTTGATGTACTAACTTACCCAAATGGGGCCCACATGACTTTTGGTGCTTCATCTCCTAGGGTTAGGTTTTTGGATATCTAGGGTTTTTGAAATTCCTTCTTATTGTAAACAGACCTTTAGAGCCTCATTGTAATCATCTTCTTCTGAATGAGCGCATCCATCACATCTCTTCTTAGAGATAAGCCGCCACCATTCCAATAAGCTTGTTTCCACTGCATTTTACAGTTTTAGCTTATTTCCTTATTGAATAGAAAACCAGTTCTACTGTATCTTTGTTATTTTGTTTTAAGAACCTGTTAATAATCTTTATTCATTTCATTCTACTCATAAAATATGGATCATTGGTATCAGAGCGATCTGCTCCTTATCGTCTTAATGCATGTCCCCAATGAGGTTAGAGTACAAAGAGTTGGGTCTCGAGCTTGTTTCTCTTGAGGAAAAAATCTCTCACATTCCCAAGCGACCTCTCATGGCAGGAGAAAAGAAAGATGATGGGATAGGAGATCCTTTCAAACTGTTGATTGAGGAATCCCTCATGCAAAAAAGGAATGGGATGATGGATAGTTTCACGCAAATCCTTCGATGGCTACCAACAAGCGACACATCTTCTTTGAGCAGAGGTGTCGCCCCCTTCAAGGTACAAATAAAATTCGATGTTCCTATATTTGAAGGTCATATAGACGGATATGTTGTAGACAAGTGGTTGAGTCTACTAGAAGGGTATTTTTCTTTCCATAACTTTTCGAATAGAGAAAAGATTACTTTTGCGCTCCTCAAAGTCATTCCATATGTCAAATATTGGTGGGAAACTTTCTACAAGAAAAAGGAAATAGAGGAAACCTCATTATTTACAGTCACGACCACCTAGGAATCCTTCAAGGATGTTATTAATGAACAATACTACCCTGTCGAAAGTTATGATGACTTGTATACCAAATGGACCACACTGCGGCAAGAAAGAGACCAAGCAGTGCCAAATTTCACAAATATCTTCCATACCTTGCACACCAAGATGGGTATCAAAGATTCAGAGTGAAATCTGGTGCTCAAGTATTTTGATTCTCTACATAGATACATCCATACCGAAATGGAATTTCTGGACATCTCATCCTTGGGCGTGACCTACCGATATGCTGTCAAAATTGAGCAGAAGCTCAAACAAAAGACGTGGAAATTTGGGCCCTGGAACCCCTCACAACAAAAGCCAGGAAAGGGCGGCCCCAACCCATAGAACAAAGGAAAGAGAAAATATGGATAGTATCAAGACAACCAGTCCAAGCCGCAAGAAAATAAGGATACCAGAAAGACAAAGAAATATACCAGGAAGTAGTGCGACTTCCATAAGAGCCCTTGGCATAACACTGTTGACTGTTGCTCAAAGCAGTCATTGGTGGCCGAAGTGAAAGCCTCTACATTAGATGTGGGTTCTAAATCTAAGCCAAAACCAAAAAGGGGCAGATGGATCATTGACACAGAACCCAGTTCCACCATTGGTACCACCAAGATCCATCCTGGTGAACCAGACGAGCCAGAAGAAGGAGAGTGCCTCTTCCATTCACAGATGTGGGTAAAAGGAACCCCACTACACTTCATCATTGATAGTGGTAGCCAAAAGAACCTCATCTCAGCAGAGGTCATCAAGTGTCTGGCCCTGCCGACAACGCAGCACCCACAACCCTACACCATTGGATGGCTCCACCAAGGAAGTGATATCCGCGTCAGCCAACAATGTCGACTATCGTATGACATCAAGCCCTTCAAAGATGAGGTATTGTGTGATGTTTCTCCTCTCGAAGTTTGTGATGTTATTTTGGGCCAACCTTATTTATGGAAATGTCATCTTGTATATGATTCTAGTCCTCCTAGTGTTATTATTACTTTGAATCAGAAATTGTACAGGATACCTGAGGCAGTCCCACCTAGTGTTGTTTCCTTGATATCTGCTAAGAAATGAAAGAAGGTCATCTCTTAGACGGGGAAGTTTGTCTTCTTTGTGATTCGCTCTCAGAATAAGCGAAATATCACAACCACATCTAGTGTCTCTGCGGTTGACCTCTCCACATAGTAGAAATAAGTAGATAAGGTCGTGGAAGAATACTCAGATATCTTCTCCTCACCTACCGAGGTACCTCTGCACTACCAAGTCAAGCACCCCATCGATCTAACCCCTATCACACCGCTACCCAATGGGATTATCATATATCTTTATGATATCCTCTTGGTAGTCCTAGATGTCATTGAAATCAGTGACGAAGTTTTTCTGGGCTTCCCTTAATTCTTTATTTTCCATTGTAGATTCTTCTCTCACAATCTCAAGTATATTGGTTACTGTGTTTTTTTCTTTCAGTTTTGCTTCTAGATTTTGTACATTTTCTTCATATTCAATTATTTTAATTCTCTACTACTCAAAGAGAAAAATATTCTACTATTACTATGTTCCTATCAACTCAATCTCATGCAAATGTGGTTTTCTCAAAAATTGTACTTCAGCTTTATAGAGATGATATTTCTTTCCTACATGCTTCAATAATTCCTTTTCCATTTTTCCTTTTTGTTGTTTCAACTTCTCCTCCAATACCAATACCTTATATTTGTAACTGTCTAGTGTAGCATTTATCTCATTGATAGTGACTGAGTTAGCTCGTACAAAATCACATAGGTCTAAGGTTGTGTCAATTCCATTGGTTTGCAGATCTTTCCACAACTTACATTAGATTATTTTATCCGATGAATCCCCAGTGGGAGTATCTTCCATTATTTTCCTTTTTTTGACCTTTTCTCAATCCCTCTTTTTGATTTACTATAAAAATATTCTCCTAAAGACACAAAAACATCATCAAACTCTACCAACTGAGATGAGGAATAAGAGAAACTTGTTGGTATTTCATTCAATGGGGTGTGAGGGTTAATAAGGGAATTCAATCATGTAATCCCCTTTATAGTGCTAGGTATGGCTTCATTTCCTTTGTCTTATTCTATTTTTGTCTTCTTTTATCTCCCTTCTTCTACCAACTCATCTTCTTTATTCTTCCTCTCTTTTACTTTTCTCTATTGTTATTATTTTGTATCCTTTGGGGTTGCTTCTTCATTTTTATTATTTTCCTCCTCGTCTCTCTTTTTATTTTCCTTTGAATATACTTTCCTTTTGGAATCTTATTTTTCCTGATTATTTTGGGCATCTTCCTCCTTCCTTTTGGCCTCTTCTTCTTCCTACCGCTTCCCGGTTTCTATCTCTTGTGAGAAATATTACCCTACAGACATTCTAAGATCCCCTTTGAACCAAGACCAATATATTTGGTCCAAATACAGAAGTAAACAAATGGTTCCTAATGTCCTTATAGATATAACTCAAGCAATCAAGAAAGAGAGAATAATAATGATGTGGCATACCTTGTTGCAATGTTTTTCCTCACTGCTCCAAATCCTCGGGATTGATCTCCAAGATCCTCAATGCAACTGAAATCCTACAAAAACTAGAAGAGGAAATCTTGATCCTACTTTATATGATTATACAAAGAAGGTCTATCTATGAAGACCGAAATGACAATAGACAAGAAAATGTAGAAAACATGAACTTGAAGGGAATATGCCAAGTCATCATTAATTGGAAATCCAAAGAAGGAACTTACAAAGAATTATTGACAATGTAGTCACTTCTCCAAGCTCTCCTCATCCATCCCTTGTATGAATCTTGACATCAAAATGTTGATTCTTCCTCCAGAATCAAAGGTTTGTTACTTGTAATGTTCCCCCCCTTCTCCTTGGATATACCTTTAATATATAGGCTTAAGAGGCACAACCACCATGAGAAAATGAAGGATATGGTTATGTATATGGATATTTAATTTGGTATTATATCATAGGATATATCCCATAGGGTAGGATTCTACAACAAAAAACCTCATCTATCAATATCTGGACCTTAGGAAAAGTTGGAGAATTCCCAATTTCTCTCTAACAAGACTGGCGCTCCCCCAAAGTTGAACATAGGCCTCCATTATATAGAGTGGCACTACTCTAACATGGAGAGGGGGAATCATTCCATGAAGTGGCACTCCCACAGCATGGCCAAAGGGCACCACCCTTCATAAATGTCCAAAAAAAGGTTGATTTTCCAAGAAAAAGGTGTGTTTTTGGCCCTGAAATGATGGGTTTCTTCCTCCAATATGACTTAGGGATTGTGGAAAATGCATTTCATGATGTCAATGTGTTTTGAAACTAGGTAAGGTGCATAGGACACTTATGAAAGTGCATGTAACACTTAACCAGGTGCATATGTCACTTTGCGACACTTAGGGTGTGAAACTCAAGTGTGGCATTTTGGTGTGTAACAAATTCCCCCTAAACTGTGAGGTTGGAAGAGAAACTAATTACAGAAAAACTTTATAAATTATTCAACACAAGGGTGTTGGAGTAGAAGAACCTGGTAGAAGATGCAAACAATCATCAATCAATATACAAATATGTTCCATTTATGAGGCAGGAATACCTATGATTGAAATATGGATGACTCAAAGCATGGCCACCAACCAATACACTACGAATCAATGAGAATAATGACTAAGGATATTGCCACCAGAGATACAATATGGATCCATACTTCCATGACATGAAATGATCACGACCACGAAAAATACACAGTAGAGCTACAAGATGATAAAACATAGCCACAAATCAATACAATGTGGATCTATGTGATAGTATATATATATATCAGTAATATTTCTAGCATGGTGATTGTACTAAAATATTTTACATGCTTAAATGATCTACATCACAACCTAGGAAAAGAACATAACATAGTGAGAACCCAACCCAGGGTCTTCATCCTGATCCTGATGCAGTATGAATCTAGTCATGTGAATAGATTATTTGATGTAGAATATGGTAGAAACCACTTGATTACCAATCATTGAGGTAAAGAATTAACAAGTGCAAGGGAAATCACCAATAATGACAATGACTCCCAAGGTACCCTAGTACATTGCAATGAATATGAATAAATGAGTTGAGGTTGAACATATGTGGAATCATTCGATCAAAGGTCAATGATCTAAACCTACTATCGAAAGTGAGGAGGATTTCCATTGAGGCATGCAGGTCCCAAGGTACTAATTGGTTTATAATTCTAATTTCTCGGATAATGTGTTGAAGTCAACAAGAACAAACTTGTCAAAGGAGGGCCATGATGTATCCCCCATCATCGATGAAAAAATTACACAGGAAAGTGATGTGATATGGTGGATAAAATGAGTATGGACTGATAGATGAAACGAAAGCTAGTAATACTACAGATCGATGGCTTGAAGTGAAACTTCCGTTGATCATGATTTGGCACAACAAATGACTTGGAAGCATTGACTCAACGAGTACCAAGAACATATTGTGATGATAATAAGAACACTCTTTTACTGAAACTAAAAATTATGATGAAACATGGAATTGGTATGACTCATGGACAAGCAGATTACCCAACTGTAAGACGATATGAAAACAAGTGCCATGTTCAAGGGTGACAATACCTGCCATAAAGGATTCCAAAACATTTGACCCACTTCCTTCAATTTTTTACCCATCCAGATAGATGAGTATCTCTTTATTTTTTAACGATCTTGAGGAGGAAAAAAAATGATTGGTATATCTCATCCTTCAGATGATTCCCTCAACATATGTTTAACATACCTGAAGAAGGAGGGGTTCGGTCCCATATGGGTCGCAGAGATCGGACTCACATGGGCCCTTCAATGCATAATTTTACAATCCCAAAGAAGGTAAAATCAGTGGTTTTTCATGTTTAAATGGTCTGAAAAGAACTTAAAGATGACTCCATGGATGAATTTTTCATAAATTTAGTCTACCAAGCCTGAAAAAAGTGTAAAACAATACAGGGGAGAACTCTTCTAATCATGCTTGACTAGATTATTCCTTTTTTGTAATTAGTCTAATGAGGCTGCAAAAGAGATAAACTACCAATTGAAAGATGCCCTTTAAAACATTTTAACGAGTGTGAAAGGAAACAAGCTCACTCAGAAATATTTTCATGTTTAGGGAGTTTGAAAAGAGATTAAAGAAAACTCCAAAGAGTTCCTTTTTCATATAGCTTTTATGAGTCCGAAAAAGAAATAAAAGTATACTCGGTAATCTATTCTCATGAATTAACGAGCATGAGAAAGAACAAAGATTGAGCTCGGTAACTTATTATCATGTATTTACGAGCACAAGAAAGAACAAAGACTAAGCTCATCTTAGAAAAAACTACTATGCCGCATTAGAGGAAATTTCAGCTCAAAATGGTCCTCCTAAGAAAAAATCAATAAATTGATAAAATAATGCCATGTAGATATTTTTTTAATACATTAATTCTATATTTTACTTTTATCAATGCTGCCCGGAATTATTTCACTTTTATCAAAGTTTCCCTACCCTGCATATCATTTTATATTAAATCAATATTTATGAGGACGAATTAAATGGCATTAAATCATTTGATGTGTTGTTGGATGTGTTAGTACATAGTTGAATATATATTTTATATTAAATCAATATTTATGAGGATGAGTTAAATGGAATTAAATCAACGATGTGTTGTTGGATGTGTTAGTACAGGTTGTAGGTGCATTCGTATATGCATAGAATAATCGAGAGATGCAGGGGAAGTTACAACGAACGACGAGGGCTCATCTCAACCCTGCTTCATCCGCCATTGTTCACAAAAATTCATGTGAGTGTGCCATGGATTGGAAACCTTTCTCTTATTGGCCATAATTGGCAAAAACTGGCGCGAATGGAATTGCATTGGAAACCCTTCTCTCATGTTTTCAATTTTTCCTCGAAGATATCATGCATTTATTTTTCGAATTCAGCCCAACGTGGCATTTATTTTTCGAATTCAGTTGAACGTGGATTGATGGCCCTGGTTCTTTTAAAAAATTCATGGGTTCCAATGGATATCTCCAAAACTCCATCCAAATTTCATGGTTTTGACTAGATCTCTCTTAATTTCCATCTAAATCTGGTTCCTTGGCCATTGATGACAAAAATTGGCATGAATGCGTTCTAAATGGAAACCCTCAAATTTCAGATTTTGTAGGTAAATGATCAATTTTTTGTGGGTTTAAATTATTTTTGAATTTTATTTAACCTTTCAATTGAACCCCATTTCATTCCATGGTGGTCATTCTATTCAATGTTCAACTGGAAGCGAGCAGTTTTTGGTTGGTTTCAACTCAGAGGGTTGTTATGTACAAAATTCTTTGGTCCGATTGATACCTTTCTCAAACACGTGGCATATTTATTCTAATAGGTATGTTTTTTATTGTTCTTTCACTGTTTATTTTGTTGATTTGGAAAATTATATCCAACTTGCAAATTACAATTCATTTTTAAGTGATGGTGGGGGAAACTACTTGGGATTTGAGGATGTTTTGTATGACTAGTAAGCAAGCCAAGAAGCCATGGTGGTATGGTGTATTTTGTGTAATACTATGTCTGTTTGAATGTACAGAGTTAGATTAGCCAAAAGTATCCTTAAGAAGAACACATTACTGGACACCTCAGTTCTAAATCAAAAAAATAAATTTGATGAATCAGAATGTACACCTCAGTTCTATCAGAAAAAATGTTCATTTGACATTCCTCTTCCATGAGTAAATATTTTTGGTAGTTACAACATCATCGACATAAAAAAAAAGAGAACATCAGTTTTCCTTTATACAATTCTTTGCTTTTGGAAACAATGGTACAGGCAAGAGATGTGAAGGCTGCATTCACAGGACATGATAATTTAAATGATTTATGTGGCAAGCTTAGGGGAACTGAGTTGGAAAGAAAGTTGACTTCTCCCTAGCAGAGTGCTACAAGTTAGCAAATGTTAAAGTACCATGAAAACTACTATAAAATAAATTCTAATGTAGATGAATTATGGGATGAAATGTTGAACCAAGCTCAAATAGTAGGTGCTCATTTGTAAGTATCCAACCATTCCAACTAATGTCCTTAAAGTTTTTGAGATTATAGATAGAACTGAGGTGTCCATTGATGCCAAAAATATCCTTAAGAAGAAAACATTATTGTTTTTACAAGAGCAGTTGAAAGCATCTGATGTATAAATAAGAAGGGTTATTGATATCATTGATTAGATGTGTGAATTGAGTATGATATCTTCCTAGAATGAGAACACTCAGTTGATTCCCTAAGCCAATCATCTTGATCAAATGGAGAAAGAAAATAATTTTGTGGATGATATTAATTCCTTCATTTAGCCACCTACAATTTACGAACTTCTGGAATTATTAGAGCCCTTTACTACTATTTTGGAGAATCCAACTACTCTAAAAGCTACTCTGCACAATATTTCCTATAGGTCTATGACAGAGTTAGATTAGCATGGAAAAATGCTAAACCACATTTAAATGGTCATTTCTATTCTTTTTTTGATAGCTTCCCTAAAATTTAATCAAATATGTTGCAACCTAATTGATATTTGGTGCTTCTAATGGACAATTTAAATTTTAAAGGATTCCTTTGAAGTTTGCATGCATGGTGGACTACCATTGGCATTGTCAAGAGGAAAAATGACTTCTTGTGAGGGGAGGCAAATTGGATCCATTGCTAGTCGATGGTTGGAAGCAATAGCATTCGAATAGGAAGAGAATTTCCCAACGATCAATGATCTATCAAGTGGAGGAAAATGGGTCTATTAGTTTTTTACAAACACAAATGGTAATCCTTGTAAGCTCAAAAGAATAGAAGAACCTTGATCTAGTGAGTAAATATTTTATAGGTCTATACAAAATTACAAATAGAACACCAAAGGTAGTCACTGGTTCGAAGATCCCTTGTCAAGAAAATCCAAGGTAAAGCTTCCATGGTAATCTTGGGTAACCCCTATAGATCCTTTACAACTCTAATTGATGTTTGTTGCTAGATACATTTCATTCAGATTTTAATGGACATTTTTTTGAGGAGAGAAGCTTTGAGACAAGCGTCATATATATTTTCTTGTTTGGTGTAATTTGTACTTCATCACTATTTTGTAGACACCGTGAGGAGAATGAAGGAAAGCCAATAAGTTTTTAAGTCAGAAAAAATGTTGATTTGAAATTCCTCTTCCATGAGTAAATATTTTTGGCAGTTCTAGCATCGTCAGCATCAAACAAGAGAACATTAGTTGTCCTTTACACAATTCTGGGTTTTTGGAAACAATAGTTTATGAAGGAGACGTGAAGGATGCATTCATAGGGAATGATCATTTAAATGATTTATGTCGCAAGCTTAGGGGAACTAAATTGGAAATCAAGCTAACTTGTCCTTAGTAGAGTGCTACGAGTTAGAAAATGTTGAAGTACCATGAAAACTACTATTAAATAAACCCTAATGTAGATGTAGTATGGGATGAATTTTTTAACCAAGCTCAAACAACAGGTGCTTGTTTGTAAGTATTTCCAACCATTCCCACTAATATCCTTAAAGATGTTTGGTTTATAGACAGAACTGAGGTGTCCATTGATGCCAAAAGTATCGTCATTTGAAATTCATGACTAAGTTCACCCTTCATTGAAAGAATGTAATCTGATGAAGAACGTGTAATCATGAGGTCTTCTACAATGAAAATAGAAGCAAACTAAAACTATGTTGATTCATAGCAGCCTAACTACAAGGAAACATCTATTATAATGGATTTAGATATTGATGAAAATAAGGGAGTTGGCTATAGAAAAATCTCGTAGCCAATCAATGTTAAGGGTCACGAATCTTTAGAGAAAAGTAGGAAGATAAGAGAACATGCCAATAGAGGTGTTACTATAGATACAAGGAGGATCATTCCATTTTCAGGAGAATGGCCACTTAACTATCATGAATGAAGTTTTGTATTAGACATGTAGTCCACCCTTTTATTTGTTGAAAGAGTAGTAGAAAATGGAACTTTGACAATGTTAAAAAATTAAGGAAACACATACCTTTAAGATATTTTCCCAAAAGAAAATGTATATCTCTCTTTTAAGTGTCTCGACTCTCAAGGGAAAGGGAAAATCCCGAAAGGATGCTTTGCATCCCTATATTGAGTGAAGTAGTTCTATGAATACCTTTCATATCAAGTGTCTTCAAAATGCAAAGCCAAGCATAACATAACCAACTACAATGTTGATGCATGAAATCTAACAACAGGTACAGGTCCACTAAAATTTAACAACGTTGATGTTGATTTCTATCCCTAGATGTAGGTCCACGGAATTCTGTCTTAATCACCTTGGATAAACATATCCTCAAGTAAAATCTATATTAGAGATGGGAATTATGGAATAATAAGCATATCCCATTAACTTTGAAGGGGAATAAACATGCATTTATTGAACACTAAAATTGTTTTACAAACTAATTGATGCTTTACTTATATAAAAACACTTCATCCAATATTTAGAATGAATCATTTCACTTAAATAGGGTTGATGAATGTGTAAATCAACTAGCAACGTATCTTAGGCTGGCAGTCAAGCTAGACAAATGAATTACTTGCAAGATACATGTATCAAACTAATAAGAAAGAAATATTACCAAATAAATACACAAAGGATCAATCAAACTTGTTTAAATTCTGGAAAAAAAAAAACCTTTCTAGCATAGAAAATTCGTTGGATATATGTCACATCAATCAAAGTTAATAACCTATTAATTAACCATGAAGCACTCTGAAAAGTGTACAATGATATATTGTTTGTACAAAATTTCTACAATGATTCTTCTAGTAATTAGAATAGAGAAGCAATTGGCAAAATTGCTAGTATGTAGACAAATTATGGTAAAGAGGTTACTATCAAAATACATGATCCAGGATCACAATTATATGGTGCTCTATTTGCATAAGAGTTTCATTATCTAAAAGACAAAAACAAATGGAGGGTGTAAGCAGTTCTTTTATGGCTTTAAGAATAGGGTCTTTACCATCCTTGCTCTTCTTTCCTCTGAGGGAACCCTTCCAATTCTTAACTTCATCAAGAATAAGGATCTCCATCATCATATAGAAAATGACAGTTAACCTACTCATCTGCCTCCAATACCTTCCTTGTAAATAGACATGGCATCTCTGGCCTCAAATGTATACTCTGCAATATTGAACCAAAATAATGAAGATTTCTTCAAATTTCCATTGGTTTTCCAACAAAATTTCCCAAATCCTCTGAGTATTAAACGAAGCCAATAATGAGGTATGGATTACTATCTATTCAAAGTGTGCCTTTCAACTGGACTTTGATGCTAACAAAATTCAATGAGGAGCGTAAAGGCACAATCAGCTTCAAAACATATATGGATGAATTAATGGACATGAGGAGTGCCTACTTATCATGCTTGACATGTTAGAGGAATGCAGGGACACAATAATTATAGCAAGAGTACTTCTTCTGTATCTGTGAATACCTCGTCTAAATTTCATGTGTGTTGATAGAACTCATGCATTTTACAATATTTGTAATGTAGTTGTGTAAGCAACTTGCTTGAAAATTTGGCGGTGTTATTATTTCTCTCATAACCAACTCCTTTAGAATCACAATCTTTCTAGTTGTGATTCTCTCAGGAGAGGGTAGTGAATACGAGGTAATTTTTCTTCCTTCAAATCCAAATGTCTATATCTCAAAAGTTCTATCCAAAAAAATGTGTAAACTACAGAGATACTATTGTAGGTTATTTTAGATGCAATTCATCAAGGATAGATCCTGGAAATTTTGGAAATAGAAATGATTCTAGAAGCTTTTAGTTTACATGAGATGGATATTGTGATGTTGAACAACACCCCAAAAAGAATGCAGACAATGCAAGAGAACCCATATGTCAAAGTGGAGTGTTCCGTACAAATTGCATTGATTGTCTGGATCATACACTTGTTGCACAATTTGCATATGGTATAGAAGCTTTAGGTCGTCATTTGTATGCTATGGGCTTTTCAAATGGACCCAAAGTGGATCTTGATAGTGGCATTGCCATTACACTAATGGAAATGTACCAAAGTATGGGTGATGCTCTTGCAATTTAGTATGGTGGTTCTGCTTTAGGATTATTACTTTACGTCTAAATATTCTCTAATCTACTATTGTAAGTGTAAAATGTGCCTCCACATAATTTCCAAGTCTTCATAGAGAGGTCACAAAAGTTGAAATCTATAGCACAAGCTCATGAGTTTTTGAAATCAATCAAATGATATTACAACAATGCTTATACTGATGGGGAAAATTTGTACGCAGGATTCCATAAATTATTGTATGTTGGACATATTATTTGATTGAAAAGTAAAGATGAAAAAGTGATAAATTATACTTGATATTGATTCACCCCCCTCCCCCCCTCTCTCAGTATCAACAAGTAGAAACATTGGTGGCACATGGATATCCATTATTTAACTTCCTAATTTTCACCATATTTATTTTATGCAACAATGAAGTGAGCATGGACTTCTTCATAGCTATAACTAATATTCTAAACTTCTTTTGGATGTGGGTATTTGAAAATAGATTCCTTGGATATTTTCAACCATAAGAAGGGAAGCCTGCTTTGTGGGAGCTTGATTCAGATTACTATCTTCATGCTGGGGGGAAGGGATATGAGGCATGCACTGATAGTCAATTGTAAGTGTTTACTTTCAACATTAAAGAACTTATGGTGAATGCACAAAGAGGTCTCGTGGCTATATATAATGCATGGATTTTCACAAACTATTTAACAAATATACTTGTACTCTACAAGAAAAATTCAAAGATTGTATGAGTTCCAGTACTTGAAATTTTTGTTGATCAAATTTTATTTCAAGAAATCTTCTAATGCTACTAGAATGGAGGGTTTTGGAGAACCACTTCTTGATGCACTTATTTTTTAAATGGAGGTATTTTTTTGTTTCAATTTTTCATGTGTGAATTTTTTATTTGGAAAAGATCTCGAGCAGGCTGTCTCAAGTTAATTATTGTTTCTTGTTCCAAGAATTGGCATTTTTGAAGGTCACACATAAGGAATACATATTCAACACGTTTTGGTTTGTGTATGGGTGATTTGTGTGTTTTGTGCTGACGATTAATATATTGAGCACACATCTGTAGTTCAAGTAAAATTAATATTTTCAATATAAAAATAAAGAGTTGATAACTATAAAAGAAAATGCTTGTCAATTTTTCTGCCTTCTAATTTGCACCTTACTTATTAAGGGTGGATTCTGGTGCTAATTCCCTCTTTCATGTACAATTGCAGCCACAGGAAAAATACTTGTCAATTTTTCTGCCTTCTAAGTTCTGCACCTTACTTACTAAGGGTGGATTCTGCCATTCATCGATAAGTATTTATGTCCTCTGCATCTAATTTGAATTATACAAAAAACAACAAACTACTATTTGGGATGACTTGTTTGGGCTGAGAAATGGATTGATGAAATTCTGTCTAAATATACAATCTAGTTTGAGGGGTAGAAGAACACAATTTTATCTTCGAAGAGATTTTTGTTTAAAAAGAATTCCCATTGTACAATCCTTTCAGTCCAAATAAGCACAACATTATTGATGAATTTTGTACAACTAGAGAACTAAAAAAAAGATTATTGATGTTCAATGTAGTTAGATACAATTCTGTAGAACTCTAATCTCCCAAAGAATTCCCTTGGAGTTCCTTGAAGCTGCTTGAAAAAAATGAACTGATGGAATCTGGGTGGGTAAAAATGGTATCTCTTGTATTATTAATTGTCCCAAAAACTTCTCACACCCCTTTCCTCTATAAGCGATATGGGATTTTGTGGGTTGTCTTTGGTTTTCTTCCTTTGGTTGTCTTTAACTTTAGATGGATTCTGGGAACTGACTAGCCCATTATTTTGCCTCTTCTTGATGGTTGGCTTGATGACAGGTGTGACCAATAAACCTTGAGGAACTATCAAAGGTGGCATCATCCTCGTAGATGAAGGCTATAGTCCAGTCTGAACATATCAACACAAGAGAATAAAATAGTTAGCATCACATTTCAGTCAACAGAAATAAAAGTAGTGTTAAATAAATAGATAAATATGTTTGCCTGTAGTCTTACCATTTCAGGTGAGGTACAAGTATCTTATGAGGAAAATAGTTGTTTCCCAAACAATTTATAACTTGCAAGCCTATCTTCAATAGGCATTTCTTCAGTTGGTTTTTGGGGTCTTTTGGAAATGGAAATATTTTCAGCACCACATTCTAGTGATGCCAATGGATCTTCTTTGATTTTCTTATTTCTACCAGATTTAACATTAGATGGATTCTGAGCACCGACTAGTCCATTATTTTTGAGAGATCCCTTATTGTTAGTTGGTTTAAGAACATGTGTCTCCAATGACCTATGAGGCACTGTGAAAGTTGTCATTGTCCTCGTAGATAAAGGCTATAATCCAGTCTGAACATATCAACATAAGAGACTCAACAAGTCAGCATCCTATTCTAGTTGATAGAATTAAGGGATGTGTTCATCCCCTGCCAGATGTGTTAAATGTTGGTGCCCTACTAGATTATGATAAGATCAAATTTTAAACTCATCACACCGAGTTGTTTTTCTACAATAAACAACTATATTCCTTTTTTGGATATCCCCTAAATTTGCAAAAAATGGCAGTTTTAGTGTTGGATTTCACAAAAACTGCGGTAAGATACTTTAGATATTTCTCAAGTAGGTGTAAGGAGATGAAGGGATTGGGTTCACAATGTAGAAGACAAATGTGAAAGGGAACCTTTAATACTCTATTCTTCATTGACAAATCCATCTATTACTTTTGTTGGTGATTATATTTTTGTTCTAATGAAAAAAACTTAGAAGTCTATTGATTGTTGTGAATAAATATATCTAACTAATTAGAAAATTCTCATATTAGAGGGAGAATAAACCCAAGTGGAATACATGTCATTTATTCATTTAGATCGTCTATTGTTATAAGATTGGTTTCTTATATTCTAATCACTGGTTTTTAATCTATATTGTCTTCAGATGCAAACATACAAGCTTAGATGAATTTACAAAATTCTACAAGATGCCTGATATCTTTGAGGTATGCCTCAATATTTGAAAAGTTGTTTTTTCCTTAGAAGATCTCCGAAATTATTTCTTCTTCAAGTTGATTTTCTCATTATGGGATTTTCTAGTATGTTTTGATTTTCATAATATTGGTTGTTTGCAGGACTCTTCAATAGATGCAAATGGTTTAAGAAACTATCACCATGTTACCTGCATAAATTTAAGTTAGGATATGGCACCGATCCATATCCAAAATCAGAAATTGGTTCCTAACATTAACTACAATGCATTAAGGGAATCTGTAGCTAGAAATATAGATCTTTGGGTGAAAGGAGAATTTTATCCAGTTGACCCTGTGTCCAAATCTCATCCCAATTTCAAAATGATAACATGACTATGCCAGTTTGTATTCAATGGAAACAATGGTCTTCTAGGATACCGTAAAAATTTGGATGGTAACCAGATTTCCCTTGAACAAAAAATCCAAGATCTTAGTGTCAAATTAAATCATCTCCATCACTCAAATATAGTTCAATATCATGAAATCATAAGATTGAACCAAATAATAGAAATGTTGAATCAAAGACATGTGGATGACCTGCTTCAAGTGAAATCCATCTCAACGAAAGAAATTGAAATGTTGAAAAATGATATCTATCGTCTCCAAAAGATACTCTCTTTAATAAAAAAAACTCCAGTGGGGTTGAGGAATAGATCAAAAGAGTTGAAACCATTATCATGTATGGTAAAGAGGGGAGGTGCCTATAAAAAAGGGTGTTTGGGGTGAAGTCCATATTATATCCAGGTTGTACTGATATTGTGGATTTGTGCAAAACTATGTTGAAGAAAAGTGACATTAAATCAATGCTCAAACAACCAGAATTTGATGCTTTGAGGAAAGAAGTAGTTAACCAATTCATTGCAAACTTAACAATTGATGTAAAGGATGTTCAAGGATTTTGTGATGATAGAGGGATCACCAGGGAAGCATATGCAAGTCTTTTTAAAGTTTCGAGAGAGGGAATGTTGAATGTTGGAATTAAGAAGATTTTGGTTCCTCGCCCTTTTCATGTGCAAAAAGAGCGTGGACTATGAAACAAAAATTTTGTTGATTCTTTGGGAGATGCATATCAATTAGAAGTAGTGCATGAAGTTGCAAGTAAGAATAAAAAGAAAGTATCAAGTGAAATTATTCCATTAATGAGAAAAAATAACTTTTGGTATGACCTAGAGCGGGTATTACAACTTATGGTGAGGTACTATGACATCTCTATTGAGGAGGCATGTGGGAAATTGATTTTTGTCCTAAAATTGGATGAGATGGAGTTAATAAACAATGAAAAATATGAAAGAGTTTCAATCACATTAATGAATCTTTCATTAGATCCAAACCTTGATAAGACAAGTGATAAATATTTTCAAGTTCAATTTGAAGCTCACCTTTTTTGGTTGGGAATTTTTTGTGTCAACAACGAGTCCCATGATTCCTTGAAATTTGTTTTCACCAAAGCATCTTTACCATCATATATGTCTTCACATGATGCAGGGGAAAAATTATATGTGCAAGGATATGGTTCATATTTTGTGGAATGTCACCTTGCAGCTGATTTAAAAACTCTCAAGTGTATGTACAACATTTCTCATGGTGCAAATGCAATGCATATTTGCTTATATTGCATGAAGAAAAAACAAAAAGATCGAAGTTGGAATGGTGATATGTTAAGCCCTAATATTGGCTCATTACCCATTAATTGGGGCATATTAGATTAGTAATGTCATTTTATTTATGTCGTCTTTAGGCCATTAGTTGTAATTATACCTCCTAGTCTCCTATATATACCAAGGAGACATTTTCATTTTGAATCATCTTGTACTTGAACATTTAAGTGGGGTAAAAGGAGGTTTCCC
>ML837178.1:0-26362 GCA_009831015.1 Picea engelmannii | reverse complement strand
GTTGGTCTTCAAACCAAAGTTGGAGTTTCTCCATTCTTGATTCACCTTCCTTGTGTCCTCATCATGAATTTCATGGGATGCATTTTCACTTTCAGGTGTCTTCTCTGTTACGAAATTTTTCAATACTTCCATGATCTTAGCTTGCATTGAATCCATCTTAGTATCCAACTTAGCTTCCATTGAATCCATTTTCTTTTGTAGTTCATTTATGTCCCTAAACATTTATTCACCTTCATCAAGAGTCCAATTAGGATTTTCTGGAGGCTTATTTGGTGTAGAAGGTCCCTTTTTTGGTGACATGTTGGCCAAGTATCACTTTTGAATCTTGATTTTGAGGCAGTTCTGCTAGACAATATTTATTCTATTCTATCTCCCAAGTTTCGACCCTTTTGGGTATGAAACTTTCTTTTAGGTAGTTCTTTGATATTTCTTCTCTGTAATGCCACAGGTCTGGTCAAAATTGGATGTGCCAAGTGGAATTTATGGTAACTTCCTCACAACTTGTCGATTTTTGTCCTTTCTAGGAGATCTCACTTGTATAGCATTCCCCGCACAAAATAATTGATATCTAATTCTGAAACTCGCATCCAAAATACTACAGACTGTCCACGATCCAATGAAACTAGTCCCACTCAATTTAGATACTCTAGCAAGAAGTTATGATTGTTTTACCCGGAACACCTTCTTGAAACTAGTCAATAGGACTAGTTAGATACCCTATCTTACACAAGGTGTATATACAAATTTAAAATGACCCAGAAGATGAAATTTTTACCACAGATACCTTACTAATTTATGTAAATGGCATCTAGAGTTTAGGGTCTGAAACATTACAGAAAACATTTTATAGCAAAAATTCCGCAATGACTCATTTCAGGATGATTCCAGAACCCTATCTTGTATAGGTTGTATCTCCAAAAGTGTAAGGCCTCGGGAGATGAATTTTGAAACCAATGTACCTTGATCTGTCTACTAAATATCATCCAAGTCGTTCCTTCTGAAACTTTGTATAAAAAAATTTATAGCAAAAATTCCACGGTGTCTTAGATGTAGCAGTGAAACTCCAAGACCTTGAGCTCTGATACCATATGTTAAGAATCAAACATCAATATAGCATAGAAAAACCTTAGGAAAAGTATTCAACGCCTTGAAAAAGAGATAATTTCATATAATAAGCCTCTTCAAGGGGGAAACCTCCTTTTACCCCACTTAAATGTTCAAGTACAAGATGATTCAAAATGAAAATGTCTCCTTGGTATATATAGGAGACTAGGAGGTATAATTACAACTAATGGCCTAAAGCCGACATAAATAAAATAACATTTCTAATATAATATGCCCCAATTAAGGGGTAATGAGCCAATATTAGGGCTTAACAGACCTCATAGTGAACTCCCCCTTGAAACAGTTTGTTTTAACTGGTTGAGCTAACCCACTAGGCTAATGGTTATATGAGTTTTATGACTATGACTCAAATGTTATAAATAAAATTGTGGTCTTATCTTCAGTTGCAGATGGTTTATAGTTGAAAAATATCCCACACTCTTTTGTCTAGGACAAAATGATGGGTTGGTAGCCTTAGTGGCCAAATTTGGAGATAACGGTGAGTTATCATGGTCAGTGCATTGGGGCAAGTAGTCCAATACTCTTTAGCACAAGATTCACATGCCCATATTGAATTGAAATTCCCTGCAATAGAACAAAGATGATCAGTGAACATCAGCCTTCAACATTCAAAATACATCAAACACTACATCAGAAATTGTTGTCATCGTTATTAATTTTTGTTGCATTAATAGAACTTGAGTTAGGATTGTCCAAGACATAGTCCTTTTCCAAGTATTTACTATTGAAATATGTGATCCATAAATGGTAGGCCTATGGCCCATCTATCTCATCAATATGGATACTCTACAGAAATAAACAATGCTTCTCTACAACCTCTGTTTAGATTTGGGGTTTGAATTTGGTTCACTTTCTATTTCCTGGAATGAAGGCTCTGTTTACTTCTTTGGTTGAAGACTTCACTGGTCTATTTGCACTGCTAATTGAAGGTGCCCACATAGAATTTTCATTATGCGAACAAATCTCAAAATCCATTTACTTCAACTAATATGTTTACATATGTTCTACCATTCTACAAGAACTTCTCACTTTTTCCTGGATTCATAATTATAGGATATCTGAAACAACTATTTGATAGAACACATGATGGTTGTAAGTGCCATTTTATCACACACACATCCAGAGGGGTTGTCGTATATTTCTCACCACCTTTTGAACCGAGGGAAGTTCACCACGTTTTGTATAGAGGTGAATGGTTAAGGTTAAATATCAAAGTTTACATCTCAATAACTACCAGTGAATTAACAGATAGTGAATGGTATAATGGGAACCAACCAATAATGTAGGCAATGGGGACAATTGCTATGATTAGAATCCAACCATACTCTTAAATTGATTTAGTGTTGGAATACAACAGTCAAACAAACTCTAACATGGTTTTTTGCTTCCACACATATGAGCATACATATTTTCTTATTCAATAGAGTGGGTTAAACTCACCAGCTATTCAATAAGTGACAATTTTAAGTGCCCAATTGATTCAATGCTTGGGGATTTAGGAAATGACATCCAACGCATACACTGAAGACATTAGTTGCAGTATATGAATCAATAGACCAAACAATTCGTCCTTTTAGTGATAATGTCAATTGATGTTGTAACTATGGAATGTAATCCATGATTCCACGGATCAACAATTATGGTGTCAGTTCAAGAACAAGTGAACATGAAATAGTGTGAATCACTATGGTTGGTACATAGCAACCAAATTATCAATTTCCTTAATGTTGGGAGTTAAAACGAACTGAAGAGAGTTCTAATACAAGAACAAGATATCAAGCTCAAGAATACCTTCACTGATTGAAAAATTGATCTATCTACAAGAAAACAATGTCTCCTAGTGTGCATCATCCAATCTTAGATATTCAAGGAAGAAAATTCATGGAAGTATAGGTTTCATGTTCAAGGAAAATTGTAACTATCGAAAAACAAGTACAAGAGCTACCCATTAACATAGGAATAATTCCATGGTTTACATTTAAATTCTATGAAGATAAGAGCAATGATTGAGTAAGAATAGCTTCATGAATATTTTTTGACAATCCGTGGAATAAGCCAAGATATACTTTAATGGTGATCATCAACAACAAATTTATGTTGAAGGGAATAAAATAAATGGAGTTTTACTCTGAAAAGAAAACAGAGTATATATTTCATAGCTCCATTAAGGAAAGAGTTACAAATATCTCAACTATTGAATTGTTGACATTGACAAATTACATGATGTACCTTTGTTTCAGACAGATGAAATTGATACCTGAGAAAGTCTATGCCAAATCTTATCTCTTTTCCAAAAGCATAATCCATTGAGGGAAATAGTAGTAAATTTGTTGAAGATGAGATCAATGTTAAATTACAAGGGAGGAGTCTTTTGGTGTGATGCATATTGTGGCTTCTTGTCTTGAGCTAAATAAGTCTTCTAGAGGCATCATTGTCTTATTTTAGTAGTAACATGGAAGAAGATGTTGTTAAAATGTGTTCTCCAGAGATGGATAACAAATGCCTCGACTCTTTAAGTTATATGGACCAAGATAGGGAGATATCAGAAGCCCATCTACAGAACTTCCATCAGTGATTGATTCAATGAGAATGTGGTCTTGTGATCAATCCAAAAACATAAAAACAACCATGTCAAGGGGGAAAGCAACAACAATATGTTTTGCAATTGGGAAAGATGGACCCCTGAGTTTATCTTGGCATGATATACAATGTGAAAATATTTAGAATCTATAGTATCTGTTATTTGCACGGGCAGTATCGTGGACACCATGAGATTATTAATTTAAGCAATGTAAAATATTTCTTATTTAGAAATTTTAGATAATCATTGTTTTTCCTTGCAAACTTTAGGATTGTCACACCATTTTAATGATATCCCAATGGACAATGCCTTTACAAATTCAATCAAATTTACAAACTTCAATGTGATTCTTTTCTAAAACAGGTACGAACAATTGTTTCTTGAACTTGATCATCTTTTTTGAAGTTGAATGTCCTTTTCCTTTAATTCTTGATTTGTCTATATTTTTAACTTTTAGTCTTCAAGATTTTGTGGCCATATTTGAATTTCTTGGAAAACATGTTGAATACTTTTGGAAGGCTGTAGTTTCATAAGGCCATTTCTCTCAATGTTTTCAGCAATCTTACTGGACTAGACAACTATTCATCAAATTTTTGTATGTAAACCTGAGGGTTAGGGTTGGTTGTTGCCTTGAGTTAGGAAATTATTACTCACATCTGATATATCTAGGAAATACTCTATATTCTTGGATCCATTATTAGAGCACAACCATGTTTCACCAGTTTTCTTTGAAGTTGCACATTTATATTAGTAGAAAAACAAATTTACAAATACATAAATGCATCTTCCCATACCAAATAAACTAGCTCAAAAAACATCATTATCCTAAGCATTGGAAAAATGTAAATTAATCCCAGCATCAACACCATTATCCTCAGCAATGAAAATGAAAATGAAAATCCCCACTCCCCAAGTATATCGTTGTTATCTTCAATAATTAGGAATAAAATGGAACAAATTAAACTCCCAGAAAAATATGCTAGACTTGGGATCATCTTATAGTCAGCTAATGCAGCCATTATACAAAAACTCGTCAAATATTGGCTAGAAATGTAGTAATAAATTTAGGGAAACAATTGATAACTTGGAGAAGAATACATTTTTTTCATTGGAAAAACTGTACTTTGATTCATATTAAGATAGAATTACACTTATGCATTTAAGAATTTCTATCTTGTTGAACAAAGAGAGGGAAATAACTACTTCCCATATGGAATTTTCTTGATAGTATAGAAAATTACAAATGTTGGCTTCCACAAGGGAGCAAAAAACTAGTCTCTGAACAACACTCAGAGTTCTAAACTTAGATTTATCAAAAAGGTTTTAACATTTTTCCATATAGATAATCAAAATAAACCAATAACCCTCCTAAATCCCCGTTACATCAACATCAATATGTACTCCATCCAGAATAAGCTCAAAATAAAGTGGGATGAAAATATGCAGAGTTTTGGCTATCCTTAAGCTCTTGAATATGCCATTGTCCATTCTCCAGCTGTAGACCACCCTTTGAAAGTCCATCTGATTTTCCATTTATTTCCCTGTACATGTGATGAAAAGAGGTTGAGTTAAAACACTTGAATTTCATCAAATATTGGCCTAGAAATGTAGTAATAAATAACAAGTAATACAAATTATGTGAAAAAATCTTAGTGAACAAAATCATACCTTCTCTTGCCAAAATAAATTGAAGTAGGAAATTTCAAAATCAGTTCTAAAATATAGAGGTCACAACTAAGATCAGAAGAGTTTCCTAACATATGGTTGGAGAGGATTCACCTTGTGTCATGTTCCTCTAATTTCTAATGTATGGGGATGAACACAACTTTTGCACATGATGCTCTTCTCTCGTCTTTTATCAATCCATCTGAAAGAAATCGTTAATATGTAAGTAATACACTATGTTTATAAAATTAAGAAACATACATAAACTATCAAATTCTCACCCTTTTTCCATTGTGAATAAAATATAAGCCTTCCTCAAGGCTCAATTCCTCTTCGAATTCAAGGTGTCTTATAACTTCAAAAAAAATCTAGTTTTCTTCCATGTACAATGTTTTGAAATGTGCACCATCCTTCAAAATATCAATGGATATTAGAGGAGAATGAGTGTCATCGTCATTGTCTTTATCTATTGGCATCCAAATCCAATCCATGTTCTCCCTTATCTGCCTAAAACATCGAAACTTAAAAGAAACATAGAGAGTTTGTCTCGATATTGAATATCTACAAGTTAAAGAGAATGAAAAAATAGTTAGAAAGTGATGTCAAACATTGTGAAAGTCAAAGAAAAGGAAAAACCAAAATTGTAAAACATTACCTAAAACAAAGTGTCTCTACACTCAACACACATTTTAATTGCTCTCCATTCACACCATGTAATCTTGTATTCCATCTAGAGTAAAATAAGTTGGATAATAACATGTCAGAGGGGTTTGTGAAAGAATATGTCTTCTTAGTCATTCAAATAGAGTCTTCTTCCTTGAACACTTCAACAAAAACCAAAAATGGTAAGTGCATACCAAAATGATCACATGCACCACCCTTCTCCCGCATACTAGAATGAATTTCAAGAACTAATTTTGAATTTATGCAAACAATTAATGTTGGATTAGAATTTGGTAAGCCAATTTCATGAAGTGTAGGTAACTTGGCTTCTTCAATTCATCCAACCCTTTTACTACTTGGAAGAAAGTAATCATACTTATAAAACCAAACCCCTTCTTCCCTCAATGACATAGAATTATTTCCCTCATAGAGTACCTCTCCTATTTGCGAATGGAAAACACGTAAAATATTGGTAATACTCTCCACAGGTTGTCATTCTTAAAAATCAAAAATGCACAAAGCTACACATAAAAAAATATAAACCACATTAATTATCCATCTAAGCTAGGGTATTCATATTTTAATACTCAAATCCCAAATTTAAAAAAAAAAAAAAAGAGAGAGAAAAAACTTCAATGCTTACAAAATGACAAGCCCTTACAATTTAGTCCAATTTGAGGAAAATTTTCTTGTTTGGCAACAAAATATTTGAGTATGTCCTTGCGATCATACACATGAGCTATAAGCACCTTCTCCACCTTTTCACCATGTTGGCTCCGCTTAAATTCCCTTACTACACCTTTCCAATGACATTTTAAATCGCCTAGTCTTCTTTTTTTTGCCTAAATTCGATTCCTTGATGGTTGCAAAGTAACCCAAGATCCAATGGACACCCGTAATGTGATCCACTTACCCATTTCATCCTTTTCATTCTCAATTATAATAGTTTCCATATTTCCTGAAGATCTACGAGTGCCCATTTCACTGCAAGAAAAATACCAAGGATCCATAGGAAAAAGTTAAAAAGAAATTCAATTCAACAACATTTCAAATTAACTAAAATGGAATTCCTATATTGCCTTTTATGGGATTGTTGTATGGGAATCAAATAAAATCATCAGCAACTGAATTAAACAAGAGTATAGAAATGCTACACTGAACGACAATGTAAACAACATAATTGAACAAGAAGGATAGTTTGTTACTCCATAGTATCATGATATTCATTCTTGCTACATTTCTTTCAACATTGAAATAAACTCTTGAAAAAATATTTTATTCTTATCAAGCCACCTTCAATAGAAAACTTTTAAGCAACAAATTCAAAACACTTCTCAAGACTCCTTTCCCCTTACATCCATTAATGTATAAATATGCCCAAGCATCAAAGGTTGTTCCACATTGAGAACCATCATAGAAGGAAAATGAAATCTCCTTATAAATGAAGTAGCATCCTATACCTCTTGAACAAGTGGAAGTAATGAGTGAGAGAGATTCATCATTTTCTTTGCAGGGAACACAAAAACAAGGATTGTGAATCCCCTATCCTTTAGGTTTGTTTCTTGGGGATTTTAGAAAGGTTAGGCTGAAATACCTAAGCCAAAAATAGGAGCTACAAGACCTTTGTAATCAACAAACACTGCCTAGAAAATCCTAACATCCTTATAACTGGAAAGAACAACAAGGAACAATAATTTCATAAATTGATTAGAGAGGGAGTAGTGATAGGGCTTGAATCAGAAAAAAATAGGTAGGATACAGATGAAATAGGGCTTTAAAAAGGTAGGATAGTGTTGACGGGCGAAATTGAACGCTCCTCAATTGGAGGGGTGGATCTGGTCCGGGGTTGTCTATATAACCCAAGCCGTTTGGGATGATCCACTCCGACGGGATTAGCGGCTCCGTTGGCCGATCTAAGTCCTAGGAAAACAAAAGAAAAACTAAACTAAAGAAACTAATCTAAGTAAAAAAGAAGGTACAACAAACTATATACAAATCTAAAACTATATATACAGTTTAATAACTAATATCATAAAACAATCGTCCTACTTATTAAATGTTCAGCTATCAATACAATTAAATCTCAATTACATATGTACAGTATTTATAGAATACAAATTTTAATCGAAATTTGCAAAAAAATCATGTGTGAATTGTCTTAGGACAGCGAAGCTATTATTTTTTATTTTTATAATTTTTTTATGAGAAAGGAACAAAATGAAAGCCATCTAAGCTAAGCAATTAAAATAACAATCCTAACTGTAAATCTGAACTATATATCTATCTAAACTACTGAGAATTATTGAATTTAATAACTATTAAATTGTAAATAACAAACTAACCTGAAGTAACGCTTTCCTATTTGTCCTGTGCACAGTACTCGATTCAGCTGTTTGATGGGAGGAAACCCGGACCATATTTTCCACAAGCTTCTTGTAAACAGGAAGCAGCAGTGCTCTTTGAATACAAATGACAGAACAAACAAGACATAAAACAACAGCAATCTTATAATTTACAGATCATCACATTTAGATAAATCCCAGTGTGAATATTTGTACATAACTGTTCATTTAACCAAGAAGATTAAAATTCTATTAATTAAATTAAAACAGAGTAATTGTTGTGTGTAAACTGAGATACATCAGATATGGACAAAATTTAAATCATAATGCATCAACCTGTATCAAATCTTGATATCTAAAGTAGTCAATAATTTGATAACAAATTAAAATGCACAAAACTTGAACGAAAGTATGATAAATTGAACGCTAAAGCTGTTACAAAGCATCCACTTCCATTCGAGTCTGTATAATCATATTCCCATAGTATTTGTTCTCCCAACAATGATGGTTTGTTTACAAAAAATAACAAGTATTTAAAGGCCACAGGGTGAAACATTCCCTGTGGAAAACATCAAAACTGTTTGCCAAAAATCTAGGAACAATCTCCCAGATTCATATTTCTTCCTAAGACTAACAACCTAAACCAAAACTATGTAACAAAAACATGCTCTCAACTGCCACAGCAGATCTAATTCCCAATGAAATTCATGTGTACCTGTAGATGGGCAAGAGAAAACAATTTTAGATACTGTTTTAATTGTGAAATCAACAAAAATCGAAATTTTATGACTAGCTACAGAATCATATTGAATCAATTCAACCATAACAGAAATCTATGTGATTTTATCAAACAAATCCTTTACTAATTCAAAGCAAACAAAATCATATTGAATCAATTCAATGGTAATAGAAATGTATGCGATCTAGAAAACCAAATCGTTTATACTAATGCAAAACAAACATAATCGAATGCTAATTCAAAATAGATAGAAATGAATGTGATTTGAGCCAACAATTCATTTAATCTAATTTAACAAAGACAAAATCATGCTAAAATTAAACAAAATCATACCAACCATTGTGAAATCAAATCGAATGATGGTTGTAGCTTCTTACACGTTTTTTCTCTTAAAAATCACATGTCCTGTAGATGCAAAACTTGTTGGCAGACTGGTTGAATATCCTTTGAATTGATCAAGGGTTCACAGTGGGAGGCTGAGACACATGGTTGGACGAATGAGAGGGGTGATGTGGGATGCTAATGCACAGGCTTGGAGAAGTCACAGATGTTTCAACACTTGCAAATAGACCAAAACACTCCTTTCAACCACGGAGAAGATCTGAAATTTGACCTATAAAGGACGAGATAGATCTTTGTAATAACCCCATTTCTGAGGAAATCACTCATGATGAAGGTAAAGGGGCTAATTTTGGTTTTGGGTTTTCAAGGGTTTGATAAGATTAAAAACCGTTTGCCCATAATCGCTCACACAAAAACGTGTCTCTGGGAGGCAATACGGGGTTAAATCTGCACTACAAGAGCCATAGGAGAGAGCACACAGTCAGCAGGGTAAACGGTGAAGAGGTTAAACAGGGTAGACATAGGACCAATTCCCACAGTTTCCTCAAAACAAACAGAGGTAGCCCGAGATGCAAGGCAGGTGTTTAATGCCTATGCGTGCGAGGGTGGTGGAAACCATGCAAAACATTCATTCTAGCAAGTACAAACGACGGCACCTTGGTAACAGATTCATTCAAATCACAATCAAAACGTTGTAAACCAATATCAAATGGATTATTCACATAGTCATCGCAAGCCATAACATACATAACCAAAATATTTTGACCAAAAATTGACTAATTATTTGAAAACCATACTGTTCATAACCAACAATTGATCTGTATATTAAATCAACAATAGTGTTTGTATGATTCAAAGAAACCATTACATCGACCATTGCACCAAGGAATTTGATCAAAGACAATAGAATATCATAACACCATTGTATCAAGGATTCAATCAAAAACACCAGAACTCATTGCATCACGAACTTACAAATTGAAACCGTATTAACAAAAATGTAAAGTGAATAAAGGTTTGGTGTCTTGCCAACTGTGTGACCATTATTGAGTTAGAGTTCAAAGATCCATGACGACATAAACAAAAAGATCTGTAATAATCCAAAGATGATTTTAATGCCATCGATATGACTTGCAACCCAAGGTTTTCACGCTTGCAGTCGTGAAAATGAAAACAAAAGGCAGGTGTGTGAATGTGCAAGATAATAGTGTCGTTTTGTTTTAAATATTTTCAATGAGTATTGAGGGTTCAAAACCCTTGTGTAGGCATCTTGTAAGGAAATGATAAAAATTCAAAACGGCTACCAACAATGGCGACACACTAGTAGAAGCAGTTATCTCTGCTAAAGAACAAATCCAGATCATGATAATAAGAATAATTCTAACTCAAGAACAACCAGAAAATTGTTTAAACATCATCGTTAATCAAAGAATTCCAGTTGTGGTTTAAAAGATGAAAATTGATAACAGTCTTAAGACAAGCGAGTCATGATATTAAAGATAAATCTCCAATACTGTTGACAGAGCCACTACTGCCAGTAGGTGTCCATAGCCTCGACAGGGTTGCCATTTAACCCGCTCTGATATCTATATCCTGCTAAGAAGTTTCGGATCAGAATAAAGGACATTTTAAGGTCAAGAGATTTCCAATTTGCAAATTTTAGTATACCCGACATTGCTTCGCTGCCAGCGGGCCTGTTCAATACCCCGACGAAGTTTTCTTGGCGTCATGCATGCATTTACCCACTGCCAGCAGACCTGTTCAGCATCCCGGCAGGTTTACAAGCACTTGCCACAGCTCTTTAATGATTTATTTGGTTTTTTAAAGATATTTAATCGAGCGGAGTGACGCTGAAAATTGTGATATTTTGGACATATTTTTTCAGACCTTGAAAGAATTTTATTAATTGTCCTTCATTAAGATTCATAGAGGGTTTGTTTACAAAACCGACCTTCTAAGGCGGGGAGACATCTTCTAAGTCATTCCCTTAAGGAACAGGGACAATGTAAGAAGAAAAAGATGATCGTGACAGGCTTCACTTACAGATTGAAATCAATAAACTTATTTCAAACAACAGTCTTTTCTCAACATGGCTGTAAATTTCAGAAGCATATCACAATTGATGTTTAGACAACTTTTCAGCAGTCATTTCAGAGAAAGAATTTTTTGTTTTCTTTGTCTGACCAGTTCATAATGCAGGTATGTGTATTTCAACAGCGAAAACTAGTAAGCATAAGGGAGAAATCAAAACACACCAGCGAAGAAGGATTTGAAAGCAAAGAAATCCAAAAAAACAAAAAACAAAAGAAAATATGTACAGAAGGTGCATCTGAAAACCTCATGCAACAAATCCCTTGGGAGACTAAAAAAAAAAAGTAGGAAAATCTTGTTTGATGGGAAAGGAGTCTTACTCGTGGTACCTTGGGTCAGGGTTGATTCAAATTTATTTATCTCTTTACTTTTCATTTAATATTTTCATGACGATACTGTGTTTTTTAAAAATAGATGTTCAACTAGAAGTAAAGAGAAAAGGATCAAGGAGACTTCCCTGACAACAGTCGTATTATGGTTCTCATGGTGTGCCCACTTGCGTTCATGACTGCATTATTAAAAAGAGAAATAGTGAGAAATACAACTGAAAGGAAAACCTATTCCTAAACCTACTCTAACTACTAAACAAATAAAAAATACGAAGTGAAGTCATGCTTCCAAAGTTGCCATCGAAGTGACTCCAATCCTGCAATGGAAACAAGATCAAGCGTTACTAATAAGAATGGTAATAGATCAACAAATGACATAAACATATCACACTTACCTTCATAATCATCATCTAAAAACAAAGTAAGCATGATATTACCATTTCCTTGCATATTCTTGTTGTACGAATCCTCCATCCATTGCGCAATCTTGTCATCATAAGGGTCATAATGGCATGGGAAAGTGTAAGTAGTTTTGAAAAACTTGTCAGGATTACGAGGAAATGGAATAACCATCAACCAAGGATGAAATGCCCCATCCTCCTGACAGTTCTCTAAGTACTCATTAATTTATTCACATGGAGGATCTAAGAGAAATATGTCATGCCTACTTCCAAGATACTTGGGTAAAAAGAAAGCAAGCTCAACTTTGTCTTTATTATGAAATTTTTTTATATATGAATATTCAAGCCATCCTAAGATCCTATCACAAAAATGGGGATGCAAACCATGAATTTGATGAAACGAATATACCAATGGGAAGCTCACCATATGACGATTCGTGCAATCAATTAGATCATTGGTTTGAATGTTTCCTTCGATAAGATTGATTATTTCAAAATGTGAAGTATAAACATTGAGATTCGAGCTAAGCAAAGAACGAGTATGAAACTTAGAATGTTTGATTTCCATAAGATATAATGCATTGTCTTTTTTAACAATAAACTGTGTAAAATCATCTCGCAACATGTCCTTTTCCCATGAGAGTGATGAAAGTGAACAAGCATCAAATCCAATTTTGTCAATGTTAGGTTTGGAATTGATTTCACCAAAATTTAGTATATCGAAAGGATATGATCGTGGCGGAAAAGAGTAGTATGTTGTAGGTAAGATGTCAAGTCCACCAGAATCTAGGAATAGATCAGGATATAAAGAATAAAAGGAATAAAAAATAAGCAGATGAAAAGAATCTCTTGAACTATGATACTCAACAATGGTATTCTCAAGACAATTCTCTTCACTTTCTTTAAAACGCTTACTCTGTTTTGGTGACGAATTCCTCAACATAATATGATCATCTAGATTTTCCTTTTGTGTGATAGATAATTCAAACTTTATGTGACAAGCATCTAGTCTTTCCTATGAAAAAAGTGCATTTTGAGGATGAAGGTTTAAAGTTTCTTCTTCTAGTTGTGTAACTTCTTCTCTAATCAGTTTCATAGGAGTACTAGAACATTCAAGAAGATTTTCGTCGCTTAAGTGTTCTTCAATGACTGATTTTAAATGTTGAATAGAGCATGAGTTACAAGAATGAGGGTATTCACCTTGAGCCAGAAACGAATCATCTTCCATACTAGTCTTAGACTGAAAATACAATGATTCAAAGGAAAAAACAATTTGGTTGTCAATAAGAGATTGATCAATAGATTCTACCTCCCTAGCTTGTTCAACATTGTCGGAAGAATTTTTCTCTTCTTGTGAAGAAGATTGTTCTTGCAGTTGAGTGATAGGATTTGCAATTGGTTCTTCATTCGTGATTGAACATTACTAGATGGAAGGGATGGAAGAATCATATAAGAGATTTAATGCCAATGACATGTCATCGACATTAAATTTACAGAGGATATGATAGACTCTTGTCAAAAAGTCTTCTGAAGATGAATCGTCGTTGATTAGCGAAGTATGAAATTCTTCACATAATTGATCGAAATCCTAAATTTCAAAAGCATATAGAAACTCATCTACAAATTGAAACCAATAAAAAATGTGACATGTTGGAAAGGATTCAAACCAATGTTTGATCTTACCTCTAAAAGTAAAAGCAAAAAGTCTGCATAAAACTCTTAAATCTAAGATGTCATGTTTGATGCATTCGCACCAAAACTTGTTAAGGTGGTCTTTAGCAGATATATTGTCTCCACCATCAAAGGTGAGTTTGGACAAGCGAGAGACTGTCTCGTTGGGAACATTGGGTAATGAGAAGTTGAAAGCATGTTCCAACACAGTGATTTGGGGAGCCATGGGGGAAATTGGATACATTTAAAATAAAGGCTCCTACAAGGTCGGCTTGTCAGTCGGCCCTCCTTCTAGCGCCATTTGTTGACGGGCGAAATTGAACACTTGTCAACTGGAGGGGTGGATCCGGTCCGGGGTTGTCTAAATAACCCAAGCCGTTTGGGATGATCCACTCCGATGGGTTTAGAGGCTCCATTGGCCGATCTAAGTCCTAGGAAAACGAAAGAAAAACTAAACTAAAGAAACTAATCTAAGTGAAAAAGAAGGTACAACAAACTATATACAAATCTAAAACTATATATACAGTTTACTAACTAATATCATAAAACAATCGTCCTACTTATTAAATGTTCAGCTATCAATACAATTAAATCTCAATTACATATGTACAGTATTTACAGAATACAAATTTTAATCGAAATTTGCAAAAAAATCATGTGTGAATTGTCTTAGGACAGCGAAGCTATTATTTTTTATTTTTATAATTTTTTATGAGAAAGGAACAAAATGAAAGCTATCTAAGCTAAGCAATTAAAATAACAATCCTAACTGTAAATATGAACTATATATCTATCTAAACTACTAAGAATTCTCGAATTTATTAACTATTAAATTGTAAATAACAAACTAACCTGAAGTAACGCTTTCCTATTTGTCCTGTGCACAGTACTCGATTCAGCTGTTTGATGGCAGGAAACCCGCACCAGATTTTCCACAAGCTTCATGTAAACAGGAAGCAGCAGTGCTCTTTGAATACAAATGACAGAACAAACAAGACATAAAACAACAACAATCTTATAATTTACAGATCATCACATTTAGATAAATCCCAATGCAAAGATTTGTACATAACTGTTCATTTAACCAAGAATATTAACCTTCTATTAATTAAATTAAAATAGAGTAATTGTTGTGTGTAAACTGAGATACATCAGATATGGACAAAATTTAAATCATAACGCATCAACCTGTATCAAATCTTGATATCTAAATTAGTCAATAATTTGATAACAAATTAAAATGCACAAAACTTGAACGAAAGTATGATAAATTGAAAGCTAAAGCTGTTACAAAGCATCCACTTCCATTCGAGTCTGTATAATCATAAGCCCATAGTATTTGTTCTCCCAACAATGATGGGTTTTTTACAAAAAATAACAAGTATTTAAAGGCCATAGGGTGAAACATTCCCTGTGGAAAACATCAAAACTGTTTGCCAAAAATCTGGGAACAATCTCCCAGATTCCTATTTCTGCCAAAGACTAACAACCCAAACCAAAACTATGTAACAAAAACATGCTCTGAACTGCCACAACAAATCCAATTCCCAATGAAATTCGTGTGTACCTATAGATGGGCAAGAGAAAACAATTTTAGATACTATTTTAATTGTGAAATCAACAAAAATCGAAATTTTATGACTAGCTACAGAATCATATTGAATCAATTCAACCATAACAGAAATCTATGTGATTTATCAAACAAATCCTTTACTAATTCAAAGCAAACAAAATCGTATTGAATCAATTCAATGGTAACATAAATGTATGCGATCTAGCAAACCAAATTGTTTATACTAATGCAAAACAAACAGAATCGAATGCTAATTCAAAACAGACAGAAATGAATGTGATTTGAGCCAACAATTCATTTATTCTAATTTAAGAAAGACAGAATCATGCTAAAATTAAACAAAATCATACCAGCCATTGTGAAATCAAATCGAATGATGGTTGTAGCTGCTTACACGTTTTTTCTCTTAAAAATCACATGTCGTGTAGATGCAAAACTTGTTGGCAGATTGGTTGAATATCCTTTGAATTGATCAAGGGTTCACAGTGGGAGGCTGAGACACATGGCTGGACGAATGAGACGGGTGTTGTGGGATGCTAATGCATAGGCTTGGAGAAGTCACAGATGTTTCAACACTTGCAAATAGACCAAAACACTCCTTTCAACCACGAAGAAGATCTGAAATTTGACCTGTAAAGGACGAGCTAGATCTCTATAATAACCCAATTTCTGAGGAAATCGCCCAAGAGGAAGGTAAAGGGGCTAATTTCGGTTCTAGGTTTTCAAGGGTTTGATCAGATTCAAAACCGTTTGCCCAGAATCGCTCACGTAAAAACGTGTCTCTGGGAGGCAATACAAGGTTAAATTTGCACTACAAGAGCCATAGGAGAGAGCACACAGTCAACAGGGTAAACGGTGAATCCAAATGGAGTGAACGTTACATAATTTATGGAAAATAGTTCCTCAATTGTTCCAGTTGCACCAAATCCTTTGCCTCAAAATACTTCTTTGCCACTACCTAGACCATTCCCTATTTTCATCGATGGTACAAGTGGCCATAAATCATGCATGAATGTAGTATCTCAAGAGACCAAGATGAGAGAAAATGTAACTACAGGTCTTAAAAAGGTAACACACTAAGAGCTGGCATGATGACAAAGAATCGCCTAGAAGGGAAGAATGCTCCATGATTAGCTTGCTCCTTTCTATTGCATTGGAGCTTGATAAATTTAATGACTTTATTGTACAAAAATCATCTCAGGATAACTATTTATGAGTTTGAACTCATAAACTCTTGGAGGAGTATTAAAGGAGGCCCTATAATATTAGCACAGTTATAGAAAAAACTCAAGTAAGTTCAATAAATATGTTTGTCTAAACTAGTGCACCTAATCCACGAGGATTGAAACCAATTACTACAATGAAACCTAGGGATGGTTTTCCACATTTGTGGATGGACACCCTAGTAAACATGTGTAACATCCCTAGGGTTTTAGGTCTTTGGAAAAACTAGATTGGAGAAACTAGATTCTCATTTCATGTTAGGTTAAAGGAGAATTATGCAGATATCAATCATAATCATGTCCAAATATCAGCTCTTACAAAACAGTCATCAAACATTATGCACCGTATTCACAATGAAGAAACAAATGGTGTTTCCAAAGTTTATAACATAATCAAACATTGAATAATAGAATCAGTTGAAATTGAAAAACGCAGTAACACCTTAAATAGAGATGATGATTGGAAACTATCATAACACTTAGAAACTTGTCATTTGCAAAATAAAGCCTCAATTTTTTCTTCTTTCATCAATGTTTTTTATTTTTTTGTTTTTATTCCTTAACCCTCTTCATTGGTTAAACCTTTGGTTATGGCTTGTCTTTGAGATTGTCATTCCCTAGGGTTTTGGGTTAGTTAATAAAAGTAATTTTATTTATTTATATCACATGGTTCACTATCTCATCTTCAACCACATCAAATGTATTATTTTTTGGTTTCTCTCTGATGATGGGCCTTGTATCAAAGGCTAGAAATGTTGGAATAAATAATAGGGATGTAGGTTTTCCAAAAATCTTGTAATTTACCTATGAACAAAATGAACAAAATTAATAATTCTCTTCATGGAAGGGAAATACTAGTAGAGACTCACCTTCTTGAAAAAATGTAATTGAGAAGTAATTGAAGAATGGTGGACCTAACATTTCTTAAGTGAAGTCATAAAAACAATATCATTCCTAAAATTGCATGGATAAAACACCACTTTCATAATCAAAGAAATTTGGAAATATTCAAGAACACTATAATGAAATTAGTTAAAAATGAGATAAAGAGGATGTGATATAGTTTGGACTATATTTCTAGACAACTACTAATTCTTTATCTAAAGCTCTCTAGCATGTTGGGTATTCAAATATGAAATATATTTGAAGCTAGCCCCATTGCCAAGGAGGAAAAGAATTTTTAAATATCTACAGAGAAACATATCAATAAATATGTGGAGCTAGAGAAGAGACAAATGTGGTAGGCTAGAACATGGATTTGTGAGCAACTGTAAAATGATGAAGTTGATGGGTAAGGATGCAATATAAAGGGAAGAAGTGTGGTTAACTTATTGAGGCACGCATTGGATGACTATGTCCTTAAAGTATTGTATAAGGGATTAAATTTGTAGCACCAAAACATATTCCATACGAGAATCTTGTATGCTACATAGAGGACTTAATTAGAACTCTCCACTTCAATAGTTCTTGGGAAATAAGACAAGAGTGTGTTGTTTCTTTTAGGAAGGCCAAACCTATAAGAAATAAGACTAGTCATGAAGAAATAGAAGAATTGAAAAATATCAAATGCAATAGAGATGTTAAAATACTAAAAGTGGATAAGGCAAATGAAACAATCATTTTAAATACAAGAGACTATCACAGAAAAATGATAGTACATCTTACAACTAATGATAGATACAAAACATTGAAAATGATATTGGCAAAAGAATTTTGAAGGAAGTTGAGAATGCAATTAATGCCTCATCTCTTGATGATTACTAGATAAAGAAGATAACACTTAGTATAGTCACCATGTCGTACACTTATGGTCTTCCTAAGATTCATAAAGAAGGAGCCCCACTCAGACCTACCATGAACACTATTAGCTCACGCACCTACAATGTTGCAAAACATGTTGAAAACAAATCTCACTCCTCTAGTTGGACATACTTCTTCATTTATTAAGGAGTCAACATATTTTGATGATAACATTAAATATATGAAGATGGAAGAGCATGATATCAAGGTGATTTTTGATGTAGTTTCTTTGATCAATAAGGTCTTGTAGATGAAGCTATTGAAGTTTCTAAAAAAATTTATCGATATTGAGATGACAGGCCTTGTACAAATATGTATAAAATTGACATACTTCAGTTTCTATGGTGATATCTATGAACAATTCGAAGGTGTGGCCATGGGGTCACCTTTATCCCATATTGTTGTCAACATATACATGGATAATTTTGAAATAATTTCTATCAATACTCCTCCCCTGAAAACAAAAGTTTGGAAGAGATATGTTGATGACACCAACATAATTTGGCCACATGGAAGAGATAAGTAGTATGAATTCTTGAACCATCCCAAAAACCAATCTGAATACATCATTTTTAATATGGAAACAACAGAAAATAGTCGAATACCTTTTTCTGGATGTCCTGACTTCTAAGAAATATGGTATCTCTATGTTCCATCAATTTTATTGAAAGAAGACACATACTAATAGATATCTCAATGATAACTCTCACTATCATCCTACTTAGAATATTGGCATCATCATTACTATTGAAACTCGAGTTTTTAATGTTTCCAATGAAGAACACTTGAACTAAGTAATAAAACATATCCTTGATATGTTCAAGAAAAATGGCTACCATGAGATCCAAATAAAGAAAAGCATCCACAAAGGACAACAAAGGAAGAGACAAACACATGATAATCAAACGCAAGGCTAGGATTTTCAGGGGAGAGCGAGAGTGATGAACACAACTATCATAAAAATTGAATTTGACAAACAATTCGGCCAAATCGACCAAATTGACGAATTTTCAAATTTAATTCATCGATTCGACCGAATTTGGTAACTATGGTTGTCACATAATCCAATTACCCACAATTTGTTTGTTATTATAGTAGCAGCTTGTAATAGAAATACACCATAGTTAACCCTAGCATCTACCACGACAATAAACAAATGAACTTGTTCTTAAAGGACTCCTCGAAAAACTCTAGTCCTCCAGAATGCCCTCGTTGTCCTTCTGTCATCTCCCCTTTGTCCTTGGTCTCCATTTTGCTGACAGATCTAGGATTCGACCCTTCTCCAGGAAGCAATTGCAAGGTTCGACCCTCCTCACAAGGGTTTCTAGGGTTGGAATGACACCTCATAACCTCCTTTCAAAGCTGGAACAACCCCACCAAACCCTCAAACAGCATCTACAAGGATTGTAGTAACCTTCAGCTTGTATGTAAGTGATAGTGAATCTTCCTCAGCTTAGCAACAGAGTGTAGATTTCTAGCTGGTAAATTATGCTCCTTCAGTGCACCTTTCTGCAACCTCTAAACCTCTGAACAAGCACATATAGGGATTTTACTTACATCCCAGCTGACCTCAATGCATTAAAACGCGCCAAAAAATGTTGGTAATGTGAAGCATGTAAATGCATTAATATGTATTCAATACACTATTTCCTTCATTTATTATAATTATTGGATAATGGGATAGCACATTAATTTGATGCTCAATAACCAAGACAATTTTGAATTTTTGGCAATCAGGGCAGAGATTACCTATAGAGTATACACAATATATTATTAAAACATTGTGACTATCTCCAAATTATATAATAAAAAATTGTTTAAGACATGCAACTCTTTTAAATTTTAGAATATTTTGATTGGCTAATACATGATGACATGGAATTTGTATTAAGGTTGGTAGGACCATTTTTCAACCAAATTTCCCCTAATAAGTTACGATGGGTTCAACCCCCAAGCGAGGATCACTCCTAGTAGTGTGTCTCTCTAGAGGTGTTTTTCCCCCAGCTTGTGTGATAGAAGCTAGTGGAATCGCTCCAAAATGATGTATAGAGGCTAGAGACCTGTCCCCCAAGCGTTGTTTTATCCGTCGACTCTTTTTTTACTCTGTCGACTCTTTGTTTTCTTGTTTAGGAATTTTTCTTACTAATAGGAATATTTTCACTAGGAGGAGAAAAAGAAGGTTCAAGTATTCGATCCAAAGTGAGACTCGATTCGAATGGAGGGGGGTATGTTTCATTTTCTAATAAAATTGATAGGGACAATTAACTATGCTCGTGAGCATCCATTTCATTTTTTAACGAGCTTGACACAGGAAAAGAACTATGCTCATGAGGTAGGTTTCATTTTTACACAAGCTTGAAACTAGAAACTATACTTGAGGCCCTTTGTTTCATTTTTTAACGAGTTTGACACAGAAATGGGAACTCTGCTCATAGACCTCTACTTGATCATGGCTTCTAAGATAACAATGCTCTGGAAGGAATACATGTCAAGGGACAAACCTCAATAATGGATTCCAAGAGTTCTTCGCTAGATGGTAGAACCATATTCTAGAAGGAATACATGTAGAGGGTCGTGATAGGGGTAGGGAGATCAGGCTCTAATATCCCTATCAAAGAGATCACCATGTCAACTACCAGATCTAAATCAGAAGAAGGGAGAGATTCCTTCTCATTCAGAGTTGAATGCATGGGACAGGTTGCCACATAATCGACCTATGGTGGGGTGGATGTTTCTTGCATATAAGGACCATTTAGGGAAGTTGTATGGTTTATCTTCGTATGAGGTCCAGTGAATGAAAGTTTTTCTATGGTCACTATGTTTCCATTGTGAGGGAAACACATCACTAGAAAGAGTGTCGAAACAAGAGCCTTCATAGAATAAACATAGTCTCACCTGAGGAGAAAATTAAAATCCAAGGGTTCATGGACTACCATCACATTAATATAGACAATTTTCCCTCCTAAAGTAATAGGAAACTGAGTAAGGATCCCTAAAGGTTGACTATCCCTTTTGTTAAAATCCAACAGATTCTGAGTCACCAACGCAAGCTAAGGAGAACCTAAATATTTCCAAGAAATGGAGGATAAAATACTAATTGATGCACCTTCATTGACAATAGTTTGAGGAATGTCCCTACCACAAACCTAAACGGTGATTTGGAAAGGTATATAAGAAGGAAGACGAGGTTTTGACAGTGCACCCCAATCAAAAAGAATGGCCTAATTACTCGGAGGGGGTTCCATTGGAATGGGTGTAGTGCCCCCTTTTCCAAAAGAATCCATAGGAACAATAAAGACATGAGAGACATACTCACTTGTTGGCATAGGGGAAAACCCAGGGTTCAATGCTACAACAGCGCACCAAAAAAACCCTAACTACCGACCCTTTCGGCAACACCTAAGAAGAAGATGAAGTCTCACCTAAGGTAGAGGCAGGGGTGGTTGCAGGACTCGGGTGTCTTCAACCTTAGTTGGGACATAGATCTGCAATTCTAACACTTATCAGAGCACTTAGCAGTTATATTTATCAATATTTGGTTCTTTGTTATAGCACAGTTAAACCCTAATCATAGTACAATGCAGTGGTCAATCAGATCTTGCATCTAGCAACACTTAGCACGATGGAACGGATCAGATCTAGAAGATTCAAGCACTAATCACATTCACATAAGTCAGATATAGCATCCATATACATCATTAGCACAAATCATGAATAGATCTATCTATATATATCAAAGAACTTAGCAAGTAAAGACATAAACACATCAATACATCACACAAAGTAGAGAAACACAACATATACATGGTTCATCCCCACCCTAGAGCTATGTCCACCAACTCTTCTTCTTTATTAGCTTCTTCAATAGGTTACATGCATAGACCCTCAAAACCCTAATCTACATAGGATAGGAGATCTGTGCAACTCACTAGATCCTCCTTCCTTGAGTAGATCTAAGCACACATCCTTCCACAGCCTCTTACAATGACTTGCACTTAGCTCTGCAAATATCACACAGTATGCATAGAGCACTTACAATCCTTCAATCACATAGATCTAGCACTTAGCATATTAGTCTAACATCACATATATGCCCCTCCTTACATTTCCTAGACATCTATTTATACTTTACATAATAGTCCTAAACATGGGTAAACCCATGGGCCAACATCCCATACCCGTTACATAATCCCAAATCCCAAAAAGGACCCAAAAAAGGACCCAAAAAGGGGCCTAGATCCCGCGATCTCTGCTTCGTCTTGTGCTCCACCTTCGACAAGCTGTTGAAGTCCCAAAATAGGTCAAACTTGACCAAGGATCTCCCAAAACTTGGTCAAGGGCCAACATCACTCTTCCTAGGAAAAATGGGATTGACCAAGGGTGGTATTGGATCAACCACTTTGACTTCACTCTCCAAGGGGAGAGTGGGATCGATCGAACATGAAATTGAATCAATCATTTGATAAACCAGATCAACAAATGATGGAACCAGATTGACTACCTAATCAACTGGATTGACTGACGATGGAACTAGATTCACCATATCATCAACCAATGGTGGGTTGGGAAATGGAATTTGTTGCTAGACATCAACAATATTTTCCAACGGATATGAAGCCTCATCCATATGAGGGAAGAGGTAATTGCGGTAAATTTCCTTACATAACAAGCAAGGAAATTTGAATTTACCCTTCTTACCTCTAATCTGATTATCACTAGTTGATGGTTTGTCACCAGCATGATCTATAGTTTCTGATGACGCTAGTTGAGAACCCTGAGACCACACTTCTACAACCTTCAGAATACCATGGAAATCCTTAAGAAGGTGGTCACCCTTACAAATCCTGTAAGGGGATTTGGGCTCACAATGTGTCTTGATAGACTTGTATGTTGATTAATTGGGTTGGTGGTCATTGATGTAAACCCTTGAAGAAAGTTGGGTAGCAAATTCTAGTATCAAAAAGGTTTGGGTAATGGACCCAAGTTTGTTTTATGGATAATGGTATGAGTTTTGATATATTTTCATGTAAGACTATTCTAGATGGATAGTACATGTCATGTCATTTCCAGTGGTATGTGTAACATCACATAACTCCTCACGGTTAGAGAGTTATGGCCATGTGAAGTTGGAGAACCCTCATAAGTCATATAGAATCCCCAAAAGGTCAAAGTAGTCAAAGTGTTTGCAAAATAAATTATTTAAATAAAGTTAATGGAGAACTCCCTAAAATAAGGAAAGTGGGATGCTACATGAAAGTATAAATAAGAGGCAAGGCTCTCTCATTTAATCACACTTGTACCTATTGAATATTATTGAATATCTATTTTTTGAAAGGTTATTTGGGCAAGTATTATTGAAAGAGAAAAGTGTGGCAGGAAAAGTGCGGCAAGAAAAGTGCGGCAGAAAAAGTGTGGAAGGAAAATTGCGGTAGGAAAACTGTGGTAGAAAAAGTGTGGCATGAAAAGTGGGCATGAAAAGTGGGCAGAAAAAGTGCGATAGAAAAAGTGCGACAGAAAAATCACGGTAGAAAAAGTGAGGAAGAAAAATCATGGCAAAAAAATCGCAGCAGAAAACATGCGGCAGAAACATCGCAGCAAAAAAAGTATGGCAGAAAAATTGCAGGAGCAACATGGTTGGGGTTTATTTATGAGAGATATGGCACATCTTTTTTGAGGTATGTTTTTTGAGGTAGGGTTTGTCTCTTGAGATGGTATTGGATTTTTAGTATTGTTGCAGATATCAGATTTGTTGAGGGATACAGTTGGTATTTTGTTGTTGGTATTTGGCATATGGGTATTGGTCATTTGGTTGTGGTGTGTTTTTGAATTTGTTGGTTTAGCTTGAGGCTACATAATAGTGAGGTTGTGGCAAATGGTTTGATGTAAGGTTTTATGGTATTTGGATTATGGAAAGAGTGATGAATTGTTAGATAACTTTTGATGGTTATATTGGTGTATGTCTTTGGTATATGGTTGAGGTACATGTTGGGTACATGGTTGAGACAAGTAGTTGATGAGTTGGCACATACATGAGGTGTATAGTTGATGATTTGGCACATACATGAGGTGTATAGTTGATGAGTTGGCACATACATGAGGTGTATAGTTGATGATGTTTGTACATCTTGATGAGTCAATTTTGATGCATGGTTGATGCACTTGGTCATGTTACAGTTTGAGGTACAAGTTGGTGCATGGTTGATGCACTTGTTTATGGTACAAGTTGATTAAAAGTTGTTTGGTACAAGTTGGTGCATGGTTGATGAACTTGTTTATGGTGCAAGTTGATTATAGGTTGAGGTACAGGTTGATGAATGGCTGATGAATGGTTCAGGTTATTGGTACAAGTTGTTTGGTGCAAGTTTACAGAAGTATATCTCATAGTGATAGTGTGACAGTGGTTCCATCATTCTACTTATACGTCAAGGCGGTTGGATGGGGAAAGGAAAGGTGGTTGTAGCTAGAGAACATAGGGGGTTGTGGCCTCCTTATGGTTGTAGCTAGAGAATTGGGAGTTGGAGCTTCCCTCAGGTTGTATCCTGAGAAATTAGGGGGTTGGAGCCTCCTTCCAGTTGCAGCTGGAAAACAAAAGAAGTTGGTGTTTCCAATGAATGTAATTATTCAAGACATATAAGAAAAAACATTATGTGGTTTTCTCCCTCTTTGGGTTTCCACGTAAAAAAACTGGTGTATTGTGTATGTGTATGTGTATGATTTCTCATTTGTTCATTGTTTATTTACTCTGCAATTATTGGATGATAATTCTACACGAATATAACATTTGCATTATATGGTTAAAAATGATTAAATTTCTGTATTACTAATTCACCCCCCCTCTCAGTAATCCAACATTGTCGACATTATCAACACTCCCAGCATGATGAAAATTCGTTGATTGATTGCTTCCAACATGTCCTATAGTGGTTGGAAGTTTCCCCCCTAACTTATTTTTCTTCTTCTTAATGCTCATTTTCTTCTTCTTCTTCTTATCCACTTGGTTACTAGCTGCAGAGATTTCACTAGGAGAAGAGGAAGAATGGGAAGAAGACCCTATGGGAGAAGAAGGAAGAGGATCAACATGAGGTTGATGGTCCTGGGGTGGACTAATAATGGATGAAGCACTAGGATAATTTGCATTCACTAGAGTGGAAAACAACCAAACCGATAACCCAATAGTAAGTCCATGAAGAGTCAAAGTAGTGATATGAGGACCAATGTGTCTCACAGAAGGAGAAACAAATGGTATCCCACAAAAATGGGTTCCTTCGTTGGTAGTTCTAGGAAATGATGCCATAGACACATACTCAACCCTAAGGGATTTCTAGGGAAAACAAATGGCACACACTAAAAAAATATAGGAAGCAAACCAAACAAACAAACCTTTTCATAGTGAACGTGCTAGTTGGTGATGAAATCCAATGTCACGGGATCTATATGAAAAAGGGGTTGAGACAGAGCAGGTGGACCAGTTACGTTGGTGACCTACTTAACGGGATTACACCTTGTTGCAAGTTCCCTCACAGTCTATCTGTGGGTTACCCTCCAAGGATCCCGAGTGAGTTTGACCAACATCTAACCCAGGTACAACAAAGGCTCCCCTTTGTCATCACCTTGTGTATGAACCCTAAATATAAAGGCCAATAAGGTTACCAACTCACAGTCAACCTCCGGGCGGGTGTTGGGACTCAGAAATGTCGTATTTTCATCCACCTTTCCCTTCACTATTCCTTACATTTCATCGCCCAATTAAACCTTCATCATATCATTTTCATAAATACATTTGGGTTTCACATCATTATTTTCCACTTTATTCATTT